>VDFB02380320.1:0-124070 GCA_007258455.2 Sequoia sempervirens | reverse complement strand
CTTGATATAGCTCATGTAATACTAGAAACTCCTCTATGATTTAATATCCCATTAGTGGGATTATCATAGATTCTGCCATCTATGTAGAGAGGACCATCAAGAAGCTTTGGTAGTATGTCCTTATCAAAAAAATTGATATCAAGAGATTTAGTGGTTTGGCCCTTACAAGGGATAATGTCTATCATAGCCACAATGTGATCCATAGGACTATCTTTAGTAACAGTTGGAGATATATCATGTTGTTCATTGTTTGTATCAACAGTCATTTCATCAGTGTTTGAAGGTTTGCTAGCCTTGACAAATGAAGTAGTGTGTTTAGGCATAGTGTTGGTGAAAATCTGTAAATTCTAGTTAGGGGTGAAACATACTTATTGCCTTGATCATTAACACCTGCAATGGACAAATGGCCTGAATCAATGAGGTCTTGAACTAAATGTTTTAGATGCTTGCAATGTTCAATGTCATGTCCATTTTGGTGATGAAAGTGACAATAAGCATTAGGCTTGAAGGTTGGTGGTAATGGCTGGTTTGGATCAAGCGGTCTAACAGGTGGAAAAGTGAGCATGCGTTGTTGGATTAATTGGTTAATTGTATTATGGAAAGTATTAGGTAAAGGAGTAAATTATCTCTTGGGGTCCCCATAATGATAAGGCATGACTTCCTTAATAGCAACCATTGAATTTTAAACTTGTTGGGTTGGTTATGGTTGTGAAGGTGGATTGAATTGTAAGAAGCCTCTATTTGGTTTGTGAAAGTTTTGATTGTTATTATGGTTTTTATTGTTATGTTCAGGTTTGTTAGCTCAATTAGAAGTGGATTTCAAATCATGACTTGAAACCGAGGGTTGTGCATAAGTGCATAAACAAAGGGAATTTCATCATAGTTAGCTTATCTTGAAGATTTGTGTGCAAGTCTTTGATAAACATCTTTTGTAGATGTGCATCAGGGATCTTGACATCTATTTGAGCATACAAGGATTGGTATCGAGAGATAAAATCAGTTATTTTTTTTTCTATACTTTGTCTACATCACGTGAGGTCAACCATTGTATTTTTAGGTGTCATGTGAACTTGAAAGTTACTTATGAAAGAATCCACCAACTCATTGAAGGAGTGGATGGAATGATTAGGAAAGTTGGAAAACCATTCTAAGGCAGTATCTTTCAAGGTCCTTGGAAATTTTTTGGCTAAGAGTCTCTCATCAAGGACAAAATCACTACATAAAGTTGTATAAGCATTAACATAGTTGATAGGGTCTCCTTTACCTCTGTATTTCTCAAACCGAGGCATTTCTATCCCTTGTGGCATTGGGGTAACTAAGATTTCTAAGGATAAAGGGCTACTACGGACATGATATGTGGGTGGACTAGTTTGACCTTGGCTAATGGTGGAAAGTTGATGTTGCATGGAAGAAATGGTGTTAAGGAGTTGCGTAAGGACATTATTAGGGTATGTAGGGTGAGGTGGAAGAGAAAATGGTGATGGAGAATAATTTATGTTAGGGGAAGTGAAAGGAATGCTAGGGGGTTGTAAAGGTAGTGGAGGGGACTTGTAATGCCACAAGAGAAGTAGGAATGCTAGGTGGAATTGCGAAAGAAGGAGCCGCATAACTGACTTGTTGCATAGTTGTAGTGACTTGTGGATTGGTATAAGTTGGCATGGATGTTATGGTTGAAGGGGGAGGAACTTGAGGTCCTCCTTGGATTACAGGGTTGTTTTTGGATTGGGTATTAGAAGAGGCATGTTTATTGTAAATCTTGGCAATTCTTTTCATTACTATCAAGCCATCATCACTTTCAAGCAAACGATGAAGATTATCAATGGCATGTATGGCAGTTGTGGAGATGTTTTCAAGTGACAAGTTTTGTTGTAAATGTGCAAATTCTTCATGAATACTAATGACCTTGTCTTGAGGAAGAGATTTTTTTTGGGTTTCAACATTCATTGGATGGAAAGGTGAAGGCATAGTAGAAGTATTGTTAGTGCCTAATGCACCATTGTCCATACTAGGAATAGGAGCTCTTGAGATCCCAAGGTCCACATCGAAAGTGCTATCATGGGATGCCATCAGTCTAGAACTTCATCTCACCAAAGTCTTATCAATGGGACACCAAACACTCATACAAATACCACAAAGAAGGGAGGTGAAATCAAATGCAAGGTAATCTAGGATGTCTAATTGCTAATAACAGAAATGCTGCTATCTATAATAGAGAACTAACTATAGAAAAAAAATGCAAGAAAATGCCAAAAAATGCTAGAAATGTTGTTTAAAAAGTGCAGAGGGACTGATTTGCCTAAGGTGGTGAATGGGTCCTAGTATGCAATTTTTTGAGATGATTCTAATGCTTTACATAATACAATTAAAGATGTAGAATGCAGATTTTCTAGTTTTTTCAATGATATGTAATGCAAAAATGAAATCTAAACAAAGCTTTCACTAAGGCAATATGAAAAGGCCTAGAATGCGAAAAAAAAAAGCAATGTCCTAATTGAATGTTGATGAAAATATAATCTAGGATGCAATATGCAAAGGGAATCAGAAATGCAAAGTGTTTAAAAATCAAGTTCTCCAAAATGAACCATAGATTTTTGGATCCAATGTACTCTCTAACTCTTATAGGGATTTTCACCTAAAAGGAGAGAGATTAGACCAGAAATTTCACTAAAATTTCATAGTGGAACTCATTAGCCCAAGGTGTCGAATTAGTCCTCCTTCTGGTGAAAAAGTGTCAGGAACATGTTTCTGATTGTCGGTATCCAGAATTTGACAAAATTCAGATTTTCAATCCTAAGGTGGGACTCATTCGCCACTGGTGGTGAAGCAGTCCTCTCCCAAAATTCTGGAAAATCAGGAGACAACTTTGCAACACTAGATCTAGAAATGTCAACTTGTTGGGTTGTCGAAGTCATTTCTATAGGAAATAGACAAAAAACCTTCACCAAGCTTGAAATATGAATAAGTTGACTTGAAGCACCTAGTTGACTTGTTCTCCACTTTTCAACACCTAAATACTTGTTAAATTTGCACACAAAATTCTGCAAACACACATGCAAAAGGGGAAAAATGGTTGAGGTTAGCAAATAGGGGTTTGCCTTGGTCAAACCCCACTTTTGGTAATCATACCCTTAATGAAATAATGAAATGAAAGTGAATGATAAACTAATAGCATGCAAATACTATCAACTTACCAAACCCTTGATGATGCAAATTTGAAGTAATGTTAATGGATACTCCAAAGTGCTTGATTAATGCTTGATGAAATGTTGTAAGATACTTTAATGCTTTAAAATTGCTTGAATGAATGCTTGGGTGAATTTGGGGTTAAAGTGAATGTAAAAACACTTATTTATACCATCTTGTGCCTTAGTAACTATTCATACCTCATCATAGGCCAACATCAAGTGTTTTTGAATAAAAACCTAAAAGGAAATTTAAAATATTTTGAATTTTGGAGCCAAGGGGGACTCATTCGCCACCCATGGCGAATGGGTCCCACCTCGGGCTTGAAACTAGGTGTCGAAAAGTAAGTTGCATTTAATATGGTGTGTCAGGCTTACATTCAAAAATACACTTAATTAAAGCATATGAGGGCATAAAGGGGTCAAATAAGTCATAAGAAAGGGATAAATAAGGGAAATATGCCTAGAAAGGTGTGAATGTTTGTTACAAGACTTTACAACACTTCAAAATATGACTTGATGATGTGTAAAAAGATGATTTTAAGGTGAATTATAATGAAGAGTCTAGAAGAATGTGGAAATGTTTCACAACACCTTCACAAGACATCATTATTTAAATTTTAGTACTTAAATATGCATGTTCAAGCCATGTTACATCATAAAATTAGAGAAAAATAGATCAAACACCATGAAACAATACCTAAAAGGCCATGAAAATGACAAGGGGCCATTTTTCTATGACACACTTGGGTATAAATTTAAATGGTGGCTTGGATGGTGTTTAGGATCTCTTAGAATCTAATGGGATGCATGATCATGGATTTTATGTGATTGTTAAAGTAGTTGGTAAGAATAAATTCAACAAGATCTCGAAGTATGAGATGGAACATAAAAGATATGTTAGACTCATCTTGATCCATGGTCTTAGGTAGGTTTATAGTTTTTCTTGCTTGATCAAGATTTAGATCTTGAATACATATTCACACATGTAAGATGAGATTTGATACAAGATGTAATGCATATGATTATGGTAAGAATACATTTCAAACACAAGAACAACCTAATAATTATTCAAGTAGGTAGATTGACCAATGGGTTTAAACTATGATGCACAAGGATCTATATATCTTAAAAGTATGTGAGACCTAAGTATGTGAATTTCAAAAGAACCAGAAGGAGAGGGTAACCCACACTCCACCTTCACTTCCTAAAGGTATAAATTTCTTTGGGGCTTAGCTAAGGTTAACAAAATTCACTTCCATGAGGTGTGTCTTTCAATTCACCATAGTTTTTCAGAATGCCAAAGTTGAGGTTGCCCCTAAAGTGATCACTTCTTTAGACAGACCCCCGTGAAGGTTACAAAAAAGTGGTGCAAATAATATTTTTGATCTCCAAGATCATTTCATAATACGAGGAGAAAGCATACACATGTATTTGATCACACAAGCAATGTTCATTAAGCTTATAAATTGAAATGTGTGATGTGAAAATAAGAGTATTGAAGAATACTTTTGATTTCCAAGATCATATGAAAATACAAGGGAAGAGCATACACACCTCCAAGCACAAACAAGATCACCAAGCAATGCAAACACTTATTCTTTTTAAGCCCAAATTGAAAGTGTGATTTTGAAGAAACAATTATTCTTTATAGATCCAAATTGAAATGTGATATTGTAAACAAGATTAAGATGAAGGTATGAGTTGAAAAGTGTGCACCTAAATTTTCTTTATCTCCAAATTTCTGTCCATTTAATCTAATTTGTTTTTTGAAGAGTTTATTTTTTGCACATTAACAAAATCAACAACAAAGAAAAACCTTAACAAGATAATTGATCACTAATATTAGAGGGTTAGATTGAATCCAAAATAAGAACTCAGTGTTTCTGGATTATAATTGTGTCAAAAAAAAGTTATATATTGAGTCGAGGGGAGATACCATTATTGTGAGTGATCAAGTATGAAATGGAAAAATTTGAACTAGGAATCCTCTATTCATTATGTAGGTAAGGTCATCGAAGATGAACCTCTGAGAAATAGGTCTGGCTCTAGGTTTTGTTCTCTCATTACTACTTTGAAATTATTATTGATATATTTTATTTTCTTAACATGTGATTTGAATTATGTTTAGATTATTAATGAGTTTGTAGAACTAATTAAGTCTATCTCATTGATTTGGATTTCATGTCTCCATTTGAAACCCTACCATGATTGTCTAAATAGTTTAGTTATCTAACTAAATATTATAATCTATAATTGGTCAAATGCTATGCTTTTTAAGAAATGCATATTTTGGAGACAATTTTTTTGTGAGTTATTCATTTGTTGTGGTCAAAATTTAAAATTTGTGTTTTGTCTCTAGCTGTGTTTTTTTTTTTTATAGATAGTTTTGGGCTTTGCATTTGGTATTAGAGCCTAAGTTTCCACAATAAAAACTTTGGGAAATGTTAAATTGGTCTTAATTAGTTAGTGTTATATGTTACACTAGTCACTAAAAAAAGGTTAGGAAAGAAGTGGAAAGCCTTGGATGAATTATGAAGATAATATATTTTTTGTGCATTTAATTTAAGATCCTAAGGAGTATTAGTCTCATTAAATGAATGGTTTGTTCTTGATTGAATTAACTAAAATTATGATGGTGTTTATTTTATATGAAAGAACTAGCTTTCTTGTGAAGAAATTAATGAATTTGAATGTTTGTACAACTAGGTATGTTGGACATTCAACTTGAGAAATGGACTTGTGGATAGTGTATATAGATTGTTTGATGCATATTCATGTGTGCTAATTATGTACTATTATAAACCTTAGGTGTTGCATATTTTGATGACCTATTTATTGAGTATTGAAAATATGTTTATTTTTTATGTCTTGAATTAATATGTGGCGAATTCCATAGAAATTATGTGTTGTGAAATATGGAAAGACTAGTAAATTTTATGTGTGCCTAAAGTGTGTGATCTAGAGTATCCAACTAGGGATAAGGGTGATGTGAACATCAAGTACGATCTACCTATGTACCATTCATGAGATTCATGTGTATTTAGATGTTAAAATATTAAAATTAGAGTGGTTGTATGTTTATTGATAGAAAGTCTTGGTCATGTGTTCGTTTATGTTGGTGTTTATCCCTTAGTGTTGACTCCTTTTGGAAGAGAGTTTTCTAATGTAACTAGGGGTTGAGAAACACATATCCATCTATTGAAAAGTTATGAGTTCAAAATATTGTCCCTAATTCAGATAAAAAACCTATGTCAAAACAATCAAGAGTGACTAGATAAGAATACTAAGCTTAAATATATAAATGACGATAGATTTGAGATTTTAACATCATAATAACTTTACTTTCATTAATTCCCCACTATTTTGTTTGCACGATTGACCAAAAATTTTCCCCTTTCTTTTCCTCATATGAAATTAAATTATATGTAATATCAAGATACTATGCAATGTTTATGATTGGCTCATTTTGAGAGGAATGCATTTTTATGTTCAAACTGCAAGTTTTAAGAATATATGTACTATAGGCTTATCATATGAAATATACTTTGAATGAATGATTAATACATGACTAATTTTCAAACTTTTTCAAGTCTTGAATTTTATGTACTTCTCATATTATTGACTTATAATTTGTTGTGAATGAGCATGCACTTAAACTTGTTTACAATCTTAGATAGAAAATGTTAGTAACAAGATAATAAGTATAAAGAATAATGTGTAATTTATATGGTTATTTCACTATGATGATAAATTATTTAATTATTTAAGTATATAAAAATATAAAATTCTAAACTCTCTTACACCAAGATTTAGTGATCCTTGACCAGTTGTGAACTCTATAAATTTGTTGTCGTGATCTAAGTTTTTGTATTCATGTGATAGTCTAAATAAAGTGACAACTTGTGAAGAAATTATATCTTTTATAATCCACGTAGCCACATGTAGACACTTAAATAGTCCTAATCAGTATTATGCATCTGAATCTGATTACTAACATCATTCTTCCTAAATCACTTCTACTCTAACCATTTAATTAAATAATCTTTATTATTTAGTTAAATTCATCAATTTATGCTATTAATCAAATAATTAACTTTATCAGATTAATTCATTCTCTTCTTTACTAATGTTCATCCCATTTAATTAAATAAATCAAGCTATTTAATTAAAATCCCTTTGTCCTATCATATGATTATTTAAATAAGTCTAATTATTTGAGCAAATGTCATAAATCCTCCAACTTACCTAGGTTAATTAATTTTGAATTAATTAACCTTAAGTTACCTCCTAACATCCATTATCCATTTCTCACTTTTAACTTCATCTTGGTCAAATAAACCCCTAGTTTATTAACCAAGTTGCACATGAAATTCATTTCTTTTAATTACTAATTAGCTTATTTCCTCTCATAGAGGCATATTCTTTGAGAATATTCCCTCAACTACCCATTTATTAATTTTCCCTCCAAAGGCTTTAAAAGCCTCTTACAAATGTCTTTAATTCCTTTTACAAGGGAATTCACTTCTTACATGCCATCTTGTCTTTTACAAGGGAATTTACCTTTCTTACATCCTCACCAACATTCCTTTACATTTTTAACCATATCCCTTAAATTCTCTTGCATCCACTTACACTCTCACCTACATGTCTTAACTCGTTCCTTCTCCCAAAATATGATTACACATGTGTGAGCACATATCCCCATAGCTTTCTAATATCCTTATTTCAAGTGTCACAAAGCTATTGACTCCCATTTTAATCCCACATTGTTCAAATTCACAAGTAAATCTTAAGGTTTACAAATGCATTATCCAAATCAAAACAATCAAAACCAAATCCTAAAGTCTAGTATTGACCAAAAGTTCTTAAAATTCAAACACCCATATCATTCACCCCTTCATCCTTCTTACCATCATCATTTGATCTTAAAAATCTTAGAAGTTATTTTTTGTACCTAAATTTAGATCAACCAAATAAATCAAATCCATCACAAGTACTCCTAAGGTTGATCCCAATTTTATGGTCGAAACAAGGTCACAACACAAGAAGAGCATGGAACAAAACAAGGAAACATCAACCATGAGTAATTTAAGCCAAACTAAATTTGATCCTAGGGCATCTACTAACCCTCTACCTCATCTCTCTCAACAACCTCAAGATTCTCAAGAGGGAGGATGTCAAGTGGAGGATGTCACAAACAACTTTAAAGAGATGACTCATGATGAGTTACTTGAATTGATACAAGATGCCAACACCCAAAAGCTTGTCAATATCGTAATGAAATTAAATCCCACCCAATACATGTTGGAATTGGAAAAAGAAGGGGCTAAACTCCCTTCCACTTTTGATGTGGGTACCATTATTGAGAAACCTTTAGGTACCATTCCCCACACATCTTTCACACCATCTTTTCCAACCATAGTCCAACCCATCTTCCAACCATCATCATCACACGCACCAATTTAACCCATGACCACCAAAGGGAGCTCACTACTTCAAGCCCTTCAAGGGAACCCTCTTGTCAATAACCAAAACTTGGAGGTCAATACAATCTTGGTTATTGCAAAAAGCATCCCACAAGACTCTCAACAACCATATGTACCACTCGTATTCCATGACACAAACAATTCATCCACTTTCCATGCCACACCAACATATACAATAGAGACGCAAGGTTACACTCCTAACATCTCACAAGGACAAGTGGATCTATTTGGGAAAGTGGGCACCTTCGATGTTTCATCTTCACTCTTGCATGGCCACACATCACAAACATATCCACTAGCTCCTATCATAACCCCTTCACCCATATTGATCCAAGGATTAAAACAAATTACTTCATCAAGTACATTGACACACAATCAAAACAACCAAACTAATCCACCAAACACAAATCAAATCAATTCATCCATCATAGATCCAAACGTGCCACTAACATCATGATACCAAGTGGACTAATATCAAACATATCAAAACTTGATCACACCATCAATAGCATCCCAAGCATCCCAAAATCCAGTCTCACAACGGTTAAGCACATCAAATCCAATTCCAAATCCCCCATCTATCACCCAACCCATCGTCATCACACAATGACCACCTCAATAACCACCTCAACAACCCCTCAACATATCTTCATAACAAATATATCACATCCACATCAAAATCCCAATGCAACAAATCAATACAGCATCACATTGCAAGCTCCACAACAAGCTTACCAAAAGGAACTACAACAGCTACAATCAAAAAAATCCCAAGCACAAGCACAATCACTAGCCTTGCTACAACAACAAAAATTGCAAGTGCAACAAGCACAAGCTCAAGCCTTGCAACAACAAGCATAAGTGCAAGCACAATACCAAGTACAACAACAAGCAAAAGCACAAGCTTTAAAACAACAAGCCTATTAACAAGACCTACAAAAAAATCATGCACATTAACAAGTGTTGATAACACAATAGCAGCAAACAACACAACAACAACAAAAACAATATGCACTATTAGCACAAGAAGAAGAAGAAGAAGAAGAAGCCCAATAACAAGCATTGTTGGCATACCAACAACAACAAGCATACCAACAAGTGTTGCTTGGACAACAAGAAAGTTTCCAACAACCTTATACCAACACACAACAAAATGCCTTCAATCTCAATGCGTAAGGAACTTACACCACCCCATCATTCACATAACAAAACAACCCCCACACACACCACATAACACACTCAACTCATGAACCATACCACCCCAAAGTACATATTTTCCACCACCAAATCCACAAGACGATCTTTCCACCTAGGTCAAATTGATCTCATAGAAAATAAAAGATATTCAATCTGGAAAGATGAAAAAATCATACACTTAACAGGATTTGTGCCCATATCACTTTAATAGGAACATCGCCATGGTTTCATTCCCACAAGGATTTGAAATACAAAAATTTGATAAATATAGAGGAAAAGGAAATCTTAAGGACCATATCAAAGAGTTTCATGTACATTGCATGGAAGTGGCATATGATGAATCTTATCTAATGTGACTCTTTCCCTAAAGCTTGTCTTGTCCCGCAATTGAATGGTTCTCCTGCTTACTTCCTAGAATCAAAAAGTTCCAAGACATCATAGACCTATTTATAGAAAACTTCTCGTTTAATCTAGACATGGATGTAAGCTTGGATGAGCTATCTGACCTAAAACAATTTAGGGGATAATGATTTGCAACCTTTTTACAGTGATGGAGTTCTAGAGCCAACAAAAGTAAATGGTCCATTTCTAAGGAACAAAAAATAGGACCCATCATTTCCAACCTCGAGGGAGAGTTTTCCTTCCAACTGAAAATGCAATGTGTCATGACATATGATCAATTAATCCCTAAGGCTCTCAACATTGAGACAACCCTCATAGCACAAGGGAATTCTCCCACATACAAGGATAATTGACCATCAACGAGCTATAACAACAAACCTCGCATGTTGGCTAAGAATAAAAATATTACCAATGATGGTGTGGTCAATGCCAAGGTGGTTGTTAGTGCTTAGAAACAAAACACACATGAATAGACATACCCACAACACAATACTCATTAACCGCAAATCAACATGCAACAAGCCATCTATCAACAAAATACACCACAAACAAACATGCCGCAACAACAAAACAACCAAGCGATCAACAATGTAAATGCTCAACGGGGACCTCCCCCAAGGAATAATTACCCACAAAAACATAAACATACACCATTGGGAGAACCTATCAAATCTATCCTACAACTCGTATAAACAAACTTTATCACGCTCCTTGTTTATGAGAATTACCAAGAGCCTCAAGTAAAACTACAATGGTATAACGAGAATCACCTTTGTGATTTCCAAAAAATCATGGGACATATGACGGCTAGTTGCATGAAGCTCAAAAATATCATCCAAGGCCTCACTAACAATAAGGATATAACTATCGACCAACATGGAAAACTTTAGTGGTGAATCTTTGTCAAGTGGAAAATATTAGATATCGGCCAAGTCAAAATTGGTGAATTAATCGCACCCAACAGGGTCTCCAAATCACTTGGATTTTATGAATTATCAGTCCAATGCATGTCCATTTTCCATTGATTTATTTTATGAGGCATATTTAAAAAATTGCAATATGTTAAGGGGAAAATCAAAGAATGGAATGTGATTTTAAAAAAAATATTTTTGCACAAAAGGAAGAGGCAACGCACCAGCTAGTAGATATACATGAATATATTATTTAGAATGGTATGGATGTTGTCATATATGATAAACAAAAAAAATTTCAGCAGATGTGGGAAGAATTGGGCAAGAGGGAAGAATTATATTGGCAACAAAAGTCACGAGAACTATGGTTAAAAGAGGGAGATCAAAACATAATTTTTTTTCCATGCATCTGCACAACAAAAAAGAGCTGCCAAAACTATTCTTTCAATTTAGGAAGCAAGCTCACGGAATCAAATAAACAATGGAGAAGAAATCCAAAATGAGGGAGTAAAATTCTTCAAAAACCTCCTTGCCCCTCAAAAATCTACTACCACTGCTAATCAAGAAGAGCAAGAATTATTATCATCAATTCCAAATCTCATTTCTCAAACTGATAATGAAGCTCTGCTCAAACCATTCACATTATTAGAACTAAAGGGTGTAGTATTTTCAATGTCTCTGAATAAGGCTCCAAGGCCTAATGGATTTATGACACTATTCTTCCAAAAATGTTGGGATATTGTGGATCATGATCTTCTTATGGCCATTGAGGAATCATGTAGATCAGGCACAATTTTAAAGTATTTTAATGTTACAAATATAGTTGTACTTCCAAAAGTAAAGGAACCTAAAACTCTTGTAGATTTTAGACCTATTTCACTTTGCAACACAGAACATAAGATCTTTACAAAAACTATCTATTTAAGATTACAACCGTTTATCTCAAAAATCATCTCTTCAGAACAAGGTGGTTTTGTCCCAGGAAGAGAAATTGTAGAAGGGGCACTGGTAGCACATGAGGTCCTGCACTCTATCAAGTAGAATCACTTGTCATCTTTCATAGTTAAATTGGATATGATGAAATATTACGATACAGTAGACTAGGAATTTCTTATTAAGGTGCTTGACAAATTTGGCTTTGCAAAGAAATGGTGCAAGTGGATCCTTTCATGCCTTTTAGGTGCGCATTTCTCAGTAATAATTAATGGTTCTCCCTATGGATTTTTTAAAGCAACTCAAGGGGTGAGGCAAGGAGATCCATTTTCCCTTTCATAATCATGGCAGAGGCTTTGAGGACTATTAAGGATAAAAATTCTAAGGGCTTATGGCAAGGAATTCTCATCCCACAAATAGATTTCTCAGCTATGCATAATCTATTTGTAGATGACACATTGCTATATGGGAAGGAATCTATCTGAGGAAAAACAAATGAAAGAATTACTGTATAAATATTCACTGATATTGGGACCAAAGATAAATGCACATAAATCAAATATATATATGTGTTTATCTTGAAAGCTACGATAAAAAGGAAAATTATTAGAATTATGGGATTTCAAGAGGAAAAATTTCCCTATAAGTATTTAGGTATTCCTTTTTTATGGGGTCTAATAAAACATCTTATTGGGATAAAGTCATTCACAAAATTAAGCAAAGAATTTGTGCTTAGAAAGCTCGATGGTTATCATTTTCAGGTAGAATTCGTTTGATAAAATCAGCCCTTTTCGTAATTCCTAATTATTTCATTTCAGTGTTAAGGGCTCCCAAATCAGTAGTTGAACATATTCAAAAGATCATAAGAGGCTTCTTGTGGAAAGGGAATATGAATGATGCCAAAAAAATTCCAGTAGTCTCTTTGGATAGTATGGTTTCATAAAAACACAAAGGAGGTGTGGGGTTGCATGACATACCCAAATACAATCAAGCTTTTGGGGGGAAATTAATATGGAAAATTTACTCTAAGCCGAAATCCAAATGGTGTTCTTCAATGATAGCAAAATACTTGGATAGCCAAGACCCTAAGAGAATATTCAGTCTCTAATCCACTTGAAGGCTCGACAATGTGGAACTTCATGCTCTCATGTAGAAAATTAGTAACATCATATATTTCTTGGGATGTCAATAAAGTTGAAGTTAATTTTTGGAATGACTCTTGGAATGGGCATCCCCCATTGTGTAATAATCAACACCTACAATCGGCCATTCTAGTCATATCTGAGACTTGGGGAACAAGATTAATAGATTATGCTAGTTCTATTAAACCCTCATCAGGGAGGACATCATGGAAAGATTTTTCCTCTCTACAGATATCACAAGAGAAAAAGAGTTATTGTTAAATATTCTAGAAAGAAGAATAGTGTTCATAACAGGGAAACCTGACCGAGTCATATGGGCTCCATCTAAAAATGGAACTTATTTTGTAAAGCAGTGTTGTAAAGAAATTCTCAATAGGGATGACTCTATTCAGTCTCAAAGAGCATTCTCCTTTTCTTGGAATAGTTTTGTTCTTCCAAAAGCGGGTAGTTTCGCATGGTTAGTGATGAGAAAGAGAGCTCTAAGAAGTGATTAGATAGTTAAATTGGGTATTGTAGATCCTTTAAAGTGAGTGTTGTGTGATCAAACTTTTGAAAATCATGATCACTTGTTTCTGCAATGCTCCCTTGCACAGTCTTGTTGGGATTTTGTCTCAGGAAAAATGAATTATAGCATGCCTCTTTCGAACACAATCTAGGATATTTTTTTGTACCTAGCCTATGCTTTACAAAACTTCCTTCTTTGCATCTATTTGGTAGACTATCCCAGCATTGGTTGTATGGGCTATTTGGTGGGAAAGAAATAAATGTATATTTAGAAAAACTACCACCTCAATGCATTTTGTTCATGCTTTGATTGAAAAATATATCTCAGAGGTAGTGAATTCTTGGATTTAAAATCACAAAAATGTTGAATCAATGTTTTCAAGCTAGGATAATATTATTTTGAAGAATTGGAAGCATATAACTCTTCCTTTCAAAGGAAGTTTGAAACAATCACATAATACAAAGGAATATAAGATTTTAATAAAATGGTCACCACCATCTCAAGGTTTCTTAAAACTGAATTTTGATGGGGCATCCAGAGGTAATCTTGGCATCTTGGGAGCAGGCTTTTGCATCAAGGATAAAAAAGGGTTTCTCAAGGCAACTAGATCAATATCCTTACCACCTGGGATGAATAATATTGCATAATCGCTTTCTCTTCTTCATGGGTTTCTTCTCACAAAGCAATTGCAAATCAAAGTAATACACATTGAAGGCGACTCGTTAATAATAGTAAATGCTTGTAAAGAAAGTTCATGTTTTAATTGGGCCTTGAGATATGTTTTACAGGTTGTTTGGAAACTAATAGATGAATTTGAAGATTTTCATATTTCTCATACTTACATAGAAGGTAATGTTTTAGCATATCACCTAGCTAATCTAGGATGTGATAAAATATCTTTTATACAAAATATAGTAATAACAGTTATGATTTTTCCCGTATTTGTGAGCTTGCAAAATTAAGAAATGTAATAGAAGAAGATTACATTTATTTATGATAAACTAATTCTTCCTAAGTACATGCAAACTACTCATTCAAATCAAATTTTTGTTAACAACAATACATCCACCGTGGACAATTCATAGTGAATTCAAATTAAAGCACATGTTAGAGAGCATATGTAGTAATGATAGCTTGTTATCTCACAAGGGTGTTCGTATTAGTCTTAAAGGACAGTTTCATACCACATGATGATGTTGGCATCTGACCAAATATTCTAGCTTGGTCACATCACTTCATTCCTATTATTAGCCTTAAGATTTTTGCATCATACAGGTACATTTTAATTATGTTTTGGTATGCAAACATCGCCTCTAAATATTTCAGCTTTTGTTCTACACATATTAGCATTTAAGGGAGCAGGATGTTTTTATTACCTAGTCCTTTGCACCTTTCTTCTTAATGATAACACACCATTCTATAGCCAAAATTCAGTTTTAAAAAGGCGGTTATCATATTATTCTTTGCAAAAGAGTTGTGCAAGAAGAAGGTAGTTGGTAGTGTAATCACCTACATTAATCTAGCAGTCCCAATACTCTGTTGAAGCAATGGAAAAATGGTACTTCGTCCTTGGAACTATAGAGTACACTTGCCAATCAACCTGTGGGAAAAGCCCATTGAAGAATACATCATGCATGATGCTTTGAAAACAATGTTTAGGTTGGATTGTGCAATGGTGGAGGAATGCATCTGAATTATTCTGGGCATTGAAGTTACAAGCCCAAGAGCTTGTCACCTCTTCTTTCCATCTCAGGTGATATCTATATTCCTTTTTAATGCATTGGATTTGATTCATTCCTTGAGTGAAATTGAGGACCTTGCTAGGAAATATATTAGGTTTCAATTCATGTTAGATAACACCATCCTTCGAGCAGTTCAACAATACAACTTTTATAGTGGAGATGGGTTTATTGGAGGATTATTTCCTAGAAAATTAGTTCAAGGTGTCATGGTTTTGAGAAGATTTTTGATGCCATTAGGCTTGCACTCTAGTACAAGAATGTGAATGTTCTGTTGCGAGCCCTGAGAAAGAACCGGAGGAATTTGTGTTCAGTAATGGAATTGGAGATTAAGGATAAATTCTATGCTCTGGCTTTTCTTCGAGATCATGTCTCACACCTTGCTAATCATGGCTTACACTTGGATTTATAGTTGAGGATAAACTCGCCAGCTTGGATCTCCAACCATGTTCAAAATGCTCAGGATCAATCTGTGAGTTGTCAATAGGTGATTCCAAATACTACTAATGCAAGAGTGTCTTCTCACATGCCTTCCCGTATGCAATTTCATGGTGTTCAAAATGATGGAAGAAGAGATTTTGAAAGATATTTACAGCTGATAGAGGGTATGGATGAAAATTCAATTAATGGGGTGTCTAGAAAAGAGTATGTTAGTATATTTATGGGTTTTTTATATTAGACATATAGGGTTTTATGTGCTTTGTAAAGGGGTAAAATGCAATAGTTCTTGGTCTTTGTAAGGGTGTTGAAAATGAACATTTTGGGGTAGAAATATATTTATTTTTGATCATAGAAGAGACTGATTAGGGTTAATCAATTTCTCTAGAAGAGACTGTATGGGGTTAGTTAGGAAAAATGATGAATTTTGAATTATCAACATATTATGTACAAATGATGAAATTTGATTTGTAAGCATGTCATCTTTATACAATTGGAGCTATAACTGAAGGTTTTCTTACTGGTTCTTTCCTAGCGGTATGCTCCCCAGAACCTGATTTTGTATCATCTTATTTAAATATATAATATATAATAGTGGCTTGCCACTTTCACCAAAAAAAAAAGAAAGTAATCAATTCATCATAATAAACTACGCGTTTTAAATGGACAGATTAATATTTTCTCCTGGAATCTCAGAAGCATGTAATAAATCACCTACATATTCACCAATACTATTAAAACAACATTGTATATCAGGACCCATTTCACCAATTAAAATTTACAAATAGTTGCTTGTGAGGACCCATTTTACCAATTGAAATTTTCAAATAGTTGCTTGTGAGGAACCGTTTTACCAATTGAAATTTTCAAATAGTTGCTTGTGAGGACCCATTTCGCCAATTGAAATTTTCAAATAGTTGCTTATGAGGACCCATTTCTCCAATAAAATTAAAAATAATTACATTTGTGGACACATTTCACCAATTATCGTGACACCTCCATGCTAATCGTAGGGCCATAATTTCCTTGAAAATTACAATGTATCATTGTATTATCACATGAGAGTCGCCAAATTTTTAATATACCATTTAAAAATCCCATGAAATTTTCTAAATATTGATTGATATAAATACAATTGAAACTATCATTTATTCTTACACATTTTTTTCAATTATGAAATTGTGAGCTCTTGATTTAGAAGTTGGACTTGAGACCTTGAAGTTGATCGTAGGCAAGTTACAAACTTACAACACATGCATTCTTTCATTAACGAATAGAAAGTTAGTGAAAACGTAAACTTAAAGATGAGTGATCATTTCTTCATAGTGTTATAAGATTTATTTATCTCTTTTCCATTCTTTCTTTAATCTTCAAGATGATATTGAGTAGGGAATGGGATTTATATTCTCAATCCTTCTTAAACAAGAAGACATTTTTTTTCTAGCTTTTATTCAAAGTGAGATCAATATGTCAAGCAACAAGTGTAACAAGGGTAAGACTCCTCATGGTGGTGAAGGGATTGGGAGGCCCTCAAAACGCCCAAAACATGGATTTACCATACAATCTTACTTTGGAATTAGCAATGCTTCTAATCCATCAAATCAAGATGGAGCTACATCATCAACTCTTCCATTAAATATTAATGAAGGAATTCACAATACCTCACTGCCACTAGAAGGTCAAGGTGAGATTGCCATTGAGTTAAATGAGTCAAATAAGGATGGAAATACCATAGAAGATGTTCCAAGCGATACCTTGGTTAGCTAGAATGAGATAATTGACTTGGATGATGTTGGTAGCAAAAAAAGAAAAGGAAAATTAAAAGTGTGGCGCAAGTGGGAAATGACAAGGAATTTTCATTTTGATTGAGTGTCAAAGTACCCATTCATTGTACCAGTGGAGAAAGAGAACAAAGATGAACCTCTAACATAATGCAAGTGTATGTTTTGTAGTTGGAAATGTAAAAGAGATAAGAAGTTGCAGCTAAAGCTTGACACTATAAAAAAGCATATCAGTAAAGTTTATGAAAAACAAATCATAGATGCAAAGGAACAATCAATAGTATGATGGAAATCAAAGGAAGAATGTCTTCATTTTAAGTATGTTGCAGAATATGAAGAGCATAAGAAAATAATGTCGAAGCTTGTTTCAAGTCAAGGTATAATTGAGGCTCAATTTGGAAAAACAATGGAAGGAGCACAATTGAAAAAAACTATTCAAATGATTGTTTTTTTCATATTTTGTCCAAAGGGTGTCCTATGACAGACTACCAAAAATATTTTAACTTATTATCTTTTTTGGGTGTTCCTCACTTTCCTGGACCACATTGGTCAGTAAACAATGGATGTGAATGGGAAAATTGTCTTGTTGTAGTGGAAAATCAAGATTTTAAGGAGAAAGTAAAAGAGTCAAAATTCATTGCATTATCTTTAGATGAAGTTACTACGGTAGATAATACTTCTTGGGTCAGTATGCATGTGTATATTGTAAAACAACATGTATGTCAAGCTCATCTTCTTTGTGTTCATAAAATGAAGAACAATTCAACATCACAAAATCTATTTGTACTAGTCAAGAAATTTTTGAATGAAATTGTAGGTATAGATGAGTTGACAAATATTATCAAAAAGTTCATGTGTGTAGGAGTTGATGGAGTTGCAATAATGCAAGGTAACAAGAATGGTGTTTGTACAAAGTTACAAAATACTTGTGCACCATACACGCTTGGCATTCACTGCATGGCCCAAAAAATGAATTTAGCATTTAGAATTGTAAGCAAGTTTCCTACAGTATCAAAAGTTGAAAATCTAGTCTCTGAGCTCTATGCTTCTATCAAAGTCCCAAGCATTTCGTATAATTTCAAAATTTTGCAAAGGGAATAACAATAGGAAAAAAGATTCTCAAGGATGATGATACTGGATGGATCTCCCTGCATGGACCAGTGCAATGAGTTCTTTCAGAATATCAACCCTTGATTGGAGTAATGTACGAGCATCACAACACAATAGACAAAGCTCTTGACCTCTTACATAGGTTAAGCGATATAGAGACACTCTTGATTTTAGCTAGTCTTCTCCCCATGCTAGATGAAATGAACAATCTTCTAGAGAAATCCCAAGATAGAACTATGTATATTAATGAATATGCCAAACTACGTAGACATACATGCAGACCCTCAATCATCTATCTCTAGATCTAACTTCTAAAAGCCCAATTTTTTTCATCTTGCAAAAAATTACTAATTTGAATCAGCCTAATGATTATTTGCAGTTTAAAGCAAGCGGGAACTTATATATCTATGTATGTGGATTTGAGATACCAATGTACCATTGTACGACATCCAAATGCTCTATCAAAGAAGTGCATGTTAGAAAGGAAGCTTTTAACACATTGTTGAATTTGTTGGTAATAATTTGAAGGAAATTGCAAGATGTCTTTCCACAAATATTTATGATAAATTCCCTCAAGAAGAAATACTTGAAGCCATGGGTATTGTGTATCCTCAATTTTGGGTAAACCGAGATAGCCCAGCCTATTTTCATGATAAAGTAAATATCTTGATTGAACACTTTTCGAAAAGTACAAAATATAATGAGTAGACAATAGATGGAATTATAAATGTAGATAAGCTTAGACAACAATGTAAGAATTTTGCAAGAAGTATGATGGACTAGTTTGATTCCATGGGCATGGAGAAGTCCTTTGAACCAAGATCAATAACAAAGGCTTGGACAAACTTAGGTCAAAGTGAAGTATTGTGTGGTTTGATATCAAAATATTTCATACTTGTTAATTTATGTCAAACAACGATATTGGGGTTAGTGGAGGATGAGAGAGTTTTCAGTTTAGTGCCATTTTTGAAATCAAAGATAAGAAACAAACTAGACAAGAATTTGGAAAATTGCTTGAGGGTGAAAGGAACTACGTATAATGTCAAAACTTTTCCTTTTGAAAGGGAACTCACAATCTAGAGGTCCATATGTGAAAAAAGAGGGTTGTGCAACACTCCAAATGCTAGTATTGGTGGCATTGGTAATGGGAAAAATGATAGTGACACAATGAATGTTGAATTTTAGATTTAGGGTGAAGAAAATGAAGACCAAACTCAGAATCAAGGCAACTCTTTTACTTTATCTCAAGTTGAACATTAGTTTCAAGACCTTGACTGCATTTGGGAAATGGAAGTGAATTAGATATTTTAATCTAATCCATTCATCAGATCTAATATTTATACACATAGGTAGATGGTCTTAAAGGTAAAGTGCATACAGGTTGAAGGTGCCAAATTTAATGAAGGTCGCTCCCCACCACCCCATTATCGTAAGATGCACACGAGTTAATCCCAATAGGGGGATTGGGAGGTTGACATGTATCCTTCCTTGTGGCTTACTGGGATAGTGGTGCCCGCTAGTGACTTGGCAACAATTACAAATTCCCTATTCTGATAGGTCGATGGTGATAGATAGTGATGGTCAAATTTTCAAACTGATTTGACTTGATAGGGACCATTGGTCAAGCCATCTCACCACAAGATCAATAGTTGAGATTCAAAATTTAGAATAAAGGAAAATGATTCATTATGTTTACGTGAGCAAATATTAATGGTTGATATGATGCCCAACTACTAAATTGATCTTCTTTAAAACCATCAAAATGCATCTAAAGAGTTCTTGTTGTAATTTTCAAGCTCATTCAATGACCAGAATTAGGGTTTTGAGAGCGACTATAAACCAGTAAGTCAAATCAATACCTTTCTTTTCAAATTACTTAGAATTTTCTTGCTCTATAATTCTACCATCAAGGTTTCCTAGTTTGTTACATTTATTTTAAGGTTTGACATTCAATTCGAACATTATTTCTATTAAGTCTTGTTTTTTTCTGCGTAAAACCAATGCCCTAGTCGTAAACATATATTTTGCTAAAGAGTAAACCCTACTTTGTGTAAAACTTAAAACTATGGCACCCAAAGTCAAGTCGTTCACATTAAAAGAACAAGCTTCTGGGTCAAAATCTCTAGTTAGACCCATGGTCCAAGATTTAACTGACCAATTAAAACCCTCAACATCTGAGAAACCTAAGGGTTATTTGTTATTCTGAGGTAAACAAACTGTAGAGGGTCTCATAGACAAACATTATACCATTAAGGATGCCACATTGCCATGCATTGGATGGGCACAGTTTAGTTGCTAGTTTGGTAATCGAAACTATGGTATCCCTGTTGGCAACAACTAGAATTTGGATATGGGAAAGTTGATAGTGCCAAATGTCTATATGGATGACAACCTATTAAAAGAAGTGGCAGTGAACTATGAACCAATCACAAGAATTGTAAAAATATATGATGGAATTAAAATGGTGAAGGTCACAAGGGAAGAAATTGTTGAGGTCTTCAAATTGACCAAGTGGAGTGAAGATATGATCAAAATTGATGAGAAGGCACTCAGGGCTGAATATGAGAAAGTGATACATACCTTCAAGATCTGTGTTGCAGAATTATTTGATAATTGTCAAAGGAAAAGGAAAGATCATATTGGGCCCATCAAATAAGGAGCCATTCCTAATCAATTATTTTGTGTCTTACTTCCAAAGAACATTCTATTCTTTGTGTCAAATTATAGGTTATAACCCAACTATAGGCATGCCCATGGTTGAGATGTATATGGCTACACACATCCAACACCCTACATGATGCACACTTTATGACTATGGGTCATATTTGGCTGAGAAGATTCATGAGGGCCTAGTTGCATTGAAGAAAGGTCAATCTCGGGTGAGGTTCTATTGGTATTCTTTATTCATGCATATGTTTCTATTAAAGGGAACCACATATTTTGGTAAGGTTATGACTTTGGAGAAAAAGGAAGGTGATATGGATCTACTTTTCCAATGTTGGAACACACTCCTTGACAAGAATTGTAGTAAATCCAGTTATGTGGTGTTTGAAAATGTTTTTGCTTCAAAGCTAAAAAGGGTATTGATTATGAACATGCCAAGAATTCCTGCAGCTTTGCATGACTTTTTGAGGCCCAAGGACAAAAGGAAACATTTAAAAATTGAGCACAATTGGGGGGATGTGATCCCTTACCCAAGTTACACAATATTGAGGGTGTATGGCACAAGTCTCTATTGCCAAGGGATGTACCAGAAAGAGTTGGTTTTCTAGAAGTAATGTGGCAATTAGGTGATGTGGAGAACAATCATTTGAAGGATCATGGTAAGGGAACCATTTTCATTGTGTACACATGTTTCTCTAATTTTGTCGTGATAAAAGGAGGATGGAACAAAATTAATGATGTACTCAAGCCCTTGGAAATGAAGAGGGTAAGAGGAAGAAACCATGATCCTGAGGGATTTATGTTGTTGTCGAAGGCAAGAATTCAAAGCTCCAAATTCATCCATAATTTCTATTTCTTAGAGGATGTAATAAGGAATATTTTTTACTTCTAATTGCAAGATGATATAAAGATGAAGTTGATTTCCTTCAATAAATTGGAAAAGGAAATAAGAGCAAAGGATCTATAATTTATAGCTCTTGAGGAGAGTAAACATGTAATACAAATAGTTGAATATGTTTTCTAGAATTTTGAGATAGTGGCTAGGAATTTGAAAGGTGAAACATTAATCCAGGACAAGGGGGAGGTTGTTGTAATAGAGGAACAAGGTGAGGGGGAAACCCTTGTGATGGAAGAAAGACTAGCCTCTCAACCCCCAAAGAAAGTAATTGTTTTCAAAAGGAGGAAAGACAAGATGAAGGAGAATAAACACCAACCTCTTCTCAACAAGAGGAACAAAGAATCCCTTCACTGGTGCATCAAATGCCACTGCCATCTCCTCCTATGTCTACTAGTCCTATGATTGTGGACATTGATTCATTGCCAGGGAAATCATCACCACCAAGAAAACCACCTCCCAAAAGACAAAAGGTTGAGTCTAATAGCGTAGTGGATTATGGCGAAGATTTTGATGATGACACCTTGGTCACTGAAGAATAGATGCAACAAGGTATGCCTTCTCCCCCTAAGGATATGGTAACTCAATAATAGGAATGTAGATTGAGAAAATTAGACCTCATAGGCATGAATAATAGAGATGATGTCCAAGAGGAAGCTTGCAAACAATTCAAAGACAATGACTCATTTGTCCAGTCTCCTGCCTTCTTAGAATTTTCTTGCAGAGCAAAGAAAGATGAATATGTTAATAACATTGGAAAGAAGAGGAGCCTACACCAAGAATTTCTCGATGCAATCATAAAGGCCCAAGTCATAAAAGTTATGAAAGAAAGATTCTAGGGAATAACTACACAAGAGGGTAGAGAGTTGGTGAGAAAAAGTGGTATGAACTCCTACTACCAGAATGGGACCTAGCTAGTAAAGAGGTATGATACGCCTGTATACAATTCTAAGGAGGAAGCAACAATTTCACTACAAGGATCTACATTTAGTGAGCAGTGGGATACATTAGCTATCTAGGCTCTAGCCCCTAATACTAAAATTCTATAAGTTGCAAAACCTTCTACAGACATTACAGGAGGCTTGATCATAAAGAGGGTATCTGATAACTCTACTATTGAATTTTCCACTATGTCAGTGAATGTTGCACAATTTACAAAGGAAATAGTAGAATCAATGATAATAGAAAAGGAAAAGTTCAAGAAAATGTACAATGATTTGTTAATTCAATGTGCCAAGAGCCAACAACAAATAATGGAGCTACAAACGAAATGACACTACTAAAAGAGAAGATGCAAAATAGGCAATCCAGTGGGCCAACTCAAACAGGTTATGAGTCTCCTACTTCACCACAAGCACAAATACCTCATGCTACTTCTACAGATGTTTCAATGGCAATTGTTCCATATAATTTGGGAAATGTGCCCATATCAGTTGAAGAACCAGGAACATTAGGTGCACAACAAGCAGAGGAAATTAGCAGAGAAGAGCTGCTTGAGAAGCTAAAGGAATATGAAGAAAAATGTGACCAACATGAAAGAATGATCCTAGTTAGCAATTTAAAGATTGTGAATACAATATTAAAGTATTTAAAAAGGGGGTTTGATAAGAGATTAATTAGCATCCATGCCAATTATTCCTCTATGGTTGATGCTACAAGGAATTTTGATAGAGATAAAGAAGTGGAAATCCCACTCATTGAAAAATGGATTCCTAGATTACAAGATTTGAGGCTAAAGGCTATGGGAGCCAAACATAATGTGAATACGCCCGATAATATCCAACCTACCCTTAAAACTATAAATGGAATTCAAGAATTCTAGGGAAAGCTTGAGCCTTTGGAGGCTAAAATAAGGGAGTTGGTTAAGAACTTTAATGAGATGAATCTAGGTTTCCTTCCTAACATCTTGAAGGAGAATGGTGAAATTAAATAGATTTCCAGGATTGGAGAAGGCAAGCACATGATGTGATTGTAAAGCAAGTAGCCTTGATTTTTGGGGGAACTAATATGAGGATGATGAAGAATAACATGGAAATGATTACTCAAGCAGGAATTGCCTTATAGAAGTTTGATAAAGAAGCAAATCAAGTTGTCACAAGCTACTATTGTGGGATGGTCACTATAATTTTGGTCTTTTGGTCTTTAGAAAATGGTGAATAAAAGATGGGAGAATACAATACATGGCCTGGAACCAATATAGATTAGGCCTTTGATAAAGTAATGACAAAATATTGTATTCTCTCCAGTTTGAATTTGTTGACAAGGATACAAATGTGGAGGTAAATTTTCTTTTCTCTTCTCACTTTATGCCTTTCTTATTTCAAGTGTGGTGTACCTAGAATAAATTTTGAAAGCACATGGGTATATTTCTACAACAAATGAAAGGTTCCTTTTGGAAGGCGAGACAAGATCTTCATCAAAAAATGTAAATAGTTTTTGTCCCATGTGATATTTTCCTCCATTTGAATTACAAATATAATTGTAAAAGGGAATATTCATTGTAACGGTCCAATAGGAATAACACATGTGTACATTCTGGCCCAAGCTTGTTTGCTCCTTAATTTCTATAAGAAAGAATTCAAGGCTAGATGTACAATTTGGTTGTTGATTGATCACAGAGAGAATTTTTGTAATGAGAATACAAAGAACATTTTGGAGTTTTTTCTTAGGTTTTGATCTTGTCAATATGCATATGTAATTTTTGATAATACTAGCAATTGAATAGAAAATGGTGCAAATTCAAGGCCATTTCTCTCCTATTGTACTTATTTGATGAATTATTAATAAAATGATTAATGGTTGTTTTGTTAGTCTTCATTGATTTCCAATGAATGCGTGGTTTTTTCGTTGTTTTTAATTCAAATAATTAATGAAAATGCTTACATGAAGCTATAGGATCATGTAAATTGAGTATCAATATTTTATAAGAAGTCATGGTTTGGGATATAATGAATGTGATACTGTAATGCAATGTTGTCAAAGCTTTATGATGCTACGTATTAATCTATTGTCAAGTTATTTCTATGTTGATTTTGACTTTGTTTCCTAGGTTAAGGCATTGATCTTTAATGTGTATTCATGATAATTCTTCTTGGTTGTTCAATAGAAAATTAAATTTATGAACAAACATTCAAAATGAACTGTAATTGTTATTATTTTATGTTAAGTTCTTCCATTCTCATGCTCTAAATGTTGAGTGTTGTCAAGGAGTAGCTAGCTTCTTAAAATATTCCATTTATTTAGCAATTATATGTGAATTCATTTGTTATTTGCAATGTATTTGGTTATGGAGTGTATCAAGTTTTAGGCACATTGTGGGATCACCCTCCTGGGTCTTGTAAAGCCCGAAGTGCAGGAGGAAAGCATTGTTGCTTTCATTCGTTCATTGGCCAATCCCTTTAGGTTTCTAAGGATTGGAATTGGCAATTCCATAGGCTTCTTTGAAGACCAGCTTGGTTCTTAAAAAACAATCAATAGGTTGCAAACCTAACAACCCTAATTTAACTAGTTGAGGATTACCAAGAATTTTATATTTTAAATTATATTTCATATTTTATATTGTATTCCTTGAAATTATGCATTAGATTGAATAAATTAACATATTAATAATAATTTCATCTTTTAATTGTGTTAAACATGTACTCAGCTATTCATCACTCAACTCAATGCTTAATAACATATTAACAATAGTAGCATATACAACAATGAACATCAACAATCATTTAATGTGTATCTAGTAGTTGAAACCAAACTTTTTCTTCAAATGATAAAATAAATAATACAAATAATTGAACATCAATACATTATTGAATTTGAGTTCTTTTATTAATTTTCACATGAAGGAATACATAGAGGCATTGACAATGCAAAATCATGCTCAAAGACAACTCTACACACAACTGAATTGTAACTTGGAAACTCATATTATCAATATCAAATCCTTGTATCACCTTTTCTAGCAACTTCCACTATTTAGGTGGTGAAATTGTCATTTGTTCTAATTGATGTTGTTTGACTTGAAGATTTGTTAACAATTCATGATTGGAATTTGAATCTATCTTGAATTCTTCAGTCAAAATTGCATTCAAGGCTATCGGTGGTTTCATGGAATCCAAATAGTTTTCCACATCTAGGTTCCAAGGAAACTAGTCAAAATCAATCTTCCTTGCACCCTCCATCTTATTTTTGAAATCATCATTTCCAATGAATCACTTAATGGTGTCCAAATCCTCTAGAAAACCAAGCTCTCATGCCAATCTTTCATTTCTTTTTCTCTTTCTCCAATTTTTGTTCCCACTAGTCATTTCCTTTCCCAATGCTTTGTCTTAATTTTTTTGAAGTAGATTTGTCCTCATCATATTTATTTTTTCTCTCATCTAACTTTTCTTTAGTTCATTCACTTCTCTCTCATTTTGTTTATCCTCTCTGCTTGTTGATGTAGAGGCATATATTTTTATTCTTATTTCTAATTCATTCCTCTTGTTATTGTTGCTTTCCTCTTTGCTTTATCATTTGCTAGGTCTTCCTATAACTTTTCTATTTGAGTTTGCAATATTTTCTCTCTCTCTCTCTCTCTCTCTCTCTCTCTCTCTCTATCTCTCTTTAGCAATGATGTGTACACCAATTCATTGTTCTTCTTTGATACATTAATTTTGTCAGTATTTTCGAGTCCAGAAAAATCTAATTGTAAACCGGTCACCTGAAATTCAAATTGATCCATTTCATTTGTTGGTTTATTTTGAATTGTGGGAACAACAATTGTGTACTCCATGATTTCTTTATTTGTGTGAAATTTGGGTAATACCATGGTTGTTACAGGCTCTAAAGTTATAGTAGATGCAATATCCAATAGTTGCTTCTTTTATTTTTTATACAATTCTAATTTCTTTTTAAACTCTTCAATGTAATCAAAACCTGGGGATGCAGGAACAATGGAAAGCTTGAATGGTGAAGGAATAGGAGTACTTGTAGTTGCTAATGGTTATATTGATTTGTACTGACATTTAACTTCAAAAATAATGAATATGTTGACACTTGTCCCCATTCCAAACACTTTATGAAGGAATTTGGATGTGTGGAAAATTTGTCCCAGAATAAAACAATATGTAGAATTTGATATTTTGCCACCCACGCTATGATTTATTATTGGCATACCAGTTTATTTCGCTAATGAATTTTTCTATTGGTTTGAGATTATGTTTAATTCACTAATGGTTTTTTTCTTCATTTGAAAAAAAAGTTTAATTTGCCAATGAAAATATTTTTGAATTGCTAACGAAAATATTATATTTGTTTGAGCACAACTTTAATTCAATAATAGAAATATCTTGTTGGTTTGTGTATAGGAGCAAATTTTCACCCCTTAAGTGAATTCCCCTTTGGAGCCTTGCGAGACTTCCCTTCATCATCACCACGACTATGGTGACTTTTCCAAGTCCATACCTTGCATTCTCCCTTCATTGGCTAGTGAGCCTTTGGGTGGAGCTAGTAACACTTCACTCCTCTCCTTTATGATTTGATAGAGTAGCAAAGTATTATTTTGTAGTGTTTAACAATCTGTCTTTCTACTTTCTTCATCACATATTCTACTCTATTGCTTTCTAGTTGTTTGTGGAGGTGGAAACACCAAAGTGGGGGTCTGACTGAGGTAGGCCCCTATATAGCCCCAACAATTTTCCCCTTCTTGTTTATGTGCAAGTGAATGTGTGTGTTGAGCTAGCTGGTGAACTGGCACTTTTGTGAGATAATCTTTCTCACCCCAACATTTATTTACTTGCTTTATCATCTCTACATCTACTTGTATTTTATCATTCTATTTTTCCCATCAAAATCAACTAGATAGGCAGTTTAGTAGGTTTCTAGTTTTTTAACCGTGTCTTACGTTTTTTGGTCGTACAAACACTAGTGTGCTAGAGAGACACTAGCACATCGTGCTATCGTCCCAGAACCACGCTGCTATCCTCGGATAGAGAGCTATCTGAGGCTCAATACTGACTCCAAAAACTAGCTTGTCTAGCCTCAATCAATATTTTGGGTCTGCAAAGTGATAGAAGTACTACATAGTTCTCTTCATTCTCAATCCCCATCCTTTTAAAGTGAGGTAAATTAGGGCAACCCTTCTGACCTGGAGCCTTGACATGGTTGGTCCCCCCTCTCTTACATTTTTAGTGAACTTGATGTGAACCATTTTGGTTCCATTTAGCAGTGCTGAAGGGTCATTTCCACACATTCTAGGAGAGTTGTAGGTGTGAGTGTAGTGAGGAGTTTTTCCTTACAACCCAACCTGTGACCCCTAGTAGACATAGTTGGAAGGTTTCATAAGCATTACAGAATGAAGCCTTAACTATGTCACTATCCTACTTCAAACCTTTGGGGGGCTTTGTGAAAGTATTATTTAGTGTACGTGATGGCTTCCTTCTTGCATCTACGAATCATTGAGAGCACTATAGCAGGTGTTCTTGTTGACCTGACATCTTATGTGAATATTATAATTGAGGAGATCATGTTAATTATCTTCCTACATAAAGATGGGTACAACACACCTGTAACCACCATCCGTATGCATAACAAACTTTTCGTACCTCCCCTTGGTAGCATCATTTTGTCAGTCCTTGTTGGACCTAAGTCTGTAGACCTGTTGTTTGACATAATACTGGGGTCCCAACTCTTTAGAGTGAAGTTGGGTATCCCCTAGTTAGTAGTTATGAATGTAGTTCCCTTGGTTGTGCATAAATGTTTGAAGTTTAATCATGAGTGTTCAGTGCATGTGATCCATGACACTAGCTATAAACTGTCAGTTGCATGTGGTAGTTATTCCTTAGATCACTTCTGGCCTACAACCATTGGTCTACTTCTACCTAGGAAGGACCTCTTGTATCAAACCTATGAGAAGTACAAGAAAAGGCACTTAACGCCTAGAGTGAGATACCTCCATCACCTTATGCAGTTTTGCATATGGCTTGTTTAAAAGCTAATAGTGATGCCACCTTGGCACGTAGAAGGGAAGAAGAGAAGTGCTCTTGAGGTTCCTCTTCCTCCTCTTCCATTGGCTAGCTTGACACTTCCTCTCTCCCCATCGTGGCATCATCAAATTCTACTCTACATTTGTGAGAGAACCCTATGGTGCCCACTTGGAGAAAGCCCAAGCGTCCTCCATTCGAACTTCTTATTTTTCCCAAGCAGCCTAGTCCTATTCGATATGGTAGAAGGAATGGTCTTGGTGAGGAATCTTCTATGTCTCATCCTCTGTGGCCTCCCATTGCTCCTACTCCTAAAGCAATGAATGGGAAGAGGCCCGTTGTCGAGGTGCTAGAGCCAACTCCCCCCATTGTCTCTCAACCTTTTCCTCCTGCTCCCATTTAGGAGTTTAACCCTCTGTTGGAGACGGTTGTTCTGGACACTCCTATGGCTGAGCAGGAGCCTTCTATCCCTTTGCAGCTCCCATCCTCTACCTCAAGGAGTCATACAAACCTCCTTGCACATGAACGCATCTACCAACGAAAGGCTCTAGCGGCTGAGTAGGCTGCTTTATAGAGAAAGGAAGAGGAGTTGAATGCCTCTGTATCAAGGCCTCATGTCATGTCCTCCTCTCTCCTCCCCTTTTCTTTCATTCAGTTGAATCTAGTCTTCCTTCCAACTCTCGCTGTAAGTGCAAGTGTATCTGACCCCTAAAAGGTGTAGGTGTTTATCGCTCCTTCGGTCGAGGTAACCCTTTTGATGTCCCTTTTGGACATCCTACCATTCCCAAAACCCATGGACATGGAAAATACCTCCATGGTGTCCACCGTGGTTTTCTCCTCCTCCTTTGTGCCTCTTGCCTAATATGTGGGGAGTTCACATCCCCCAACAAAGTAGAAGGTAGAGGTTGGCCCTTCCAATAATGGGGGGCATAAGAGGAGCCCACTTCCTTCGAAGGGGGGTCTTATGCTAGATAGTTCCATTCTAGTGATAGAGCAAGTTTTGGCTTCCCCTGAGTTTGTTATCACTCTCGAGTTGCTCAGTGATTCTAGCAATGAATCTCAAGTGTCGTCGTCCCTGTCCATTGAGGTACCACATGGCACTCCTGTAAAGTGCATGTTCAACTCTCTAGACAAGGCCTCGGCCTTGTCGACGATCTTCACAAAATCCCTGACCATAGTTCCACAAGAGCTGAGCAGAGAAGTCCTTGTCAGGCCTTCTTTGTTAGCCCTTGTTGTGGGAGGGTCGAAAGCTCCCCCCTCTAATATTCCACCACTGCAAGCTCATTCACCTTTCCCTTACAATGATCTAGATTGGGAAGATGACAACCTCTTAGTCAATGAGTGTTAGGGTGAGGCCTCTTCTTTACCTATAGATTAGGAGTGTGTGTTGTGATGTGTTCCATTGTGCTTGTGTAATGTGTTCCTAGATGACCCTTGTCACCGTTTTTGGTGCTTGGATACAAGAGAGATTATGTGTCGTAAACTTCCTCTATTTGTATCATCATTCTTCCTCTATTATGTATTTTGATTTTTAGCAAATTGGGATGATATAAAGTGTTGGGTGAATTTAGGCTTCTCTTCCATGTTGACCCATTTTTTAATTTTTACTTTTTCTTCTCATGCATTCTTCACATGCTTTGATATAGTAGGGGGTTGATGACAATTCATTTATATACTACTACTATACTTATATACATTTATGAGCACTCTATGTAATGTCCCCTCCTAGTTGACATCGTCAGATCAACAGGATTAGCCTATTAACGGCTCTCGTAGGCTAATGAGGCATGGTGAGAGAGTCATTTTGCAGTCACTTGGCGATTACTTGGCTCAGTTTTGATTTAAGAAGGGTTTTCCATTATATTTCATCATTATTTCTATTTTTGGAAACCTTATTTTATAATTTGATGTTGAGATGCACTTTTTAATAATATAATATTTTAATATTTCATAAAGTGCAAAAAGATTATAATATACTGGAATCTTCTAGAAAGTCAAAGAATAATATTATTTTATTGAGGCCGACCTCTAGAGGAAATGCATAAATAGACCTTGAGGTCTCACCATTTGGATATCCAGATTTGATGAGTTGTTGGTTGGTGATTCTTCTTGAGTATTTGTGGAGCCAAGTGGTCTGCAGATAATCAGTTTGTCTTTGGGAACAAAAAATCCCATTGATAGCAATTTTGAGGGTGTGCAATATCACCTAAATTATTGCAGCTTGGAGGTGATACTTCAGTCACTTCATTAGGGCAGAAATTTCTGGCCTAAGGCCAATTTTGAAAGACATACGATTTAGGAGTAGGCTGGCATTGAAGAATAAGTCTTGTGGCATCTAATCTTTGGAGGGAAAGGTCAGATCTGCATTGGATAAATTTGAAGCCAAGTCTGAAGAATAACAGGGACGCCTTTGGAGGAGCAATTTTCATTCATTCCAGCTCATAACCAGGTCGATTTCTCTTGGACATTGGTGCGCCTCATTTCTAGGGTTCTGCTGATCATGTTAGAAGTTATTGGAGGCTTGGAGGGTTAGCAGATTATTTTATTTCACATTTCCAATCAGAACAGGGGCAACTTCTTCAAAAAATCATATCAGCTGCATATGGTCTTCAACTTCCAGAATTTCTATTGCTTCATCATTGGGAAAGCAAGGTGACTCCAAACCAGGTTCCATTGTTAAATTTCATGCATTTTAGATATCATTTTGCATAATAGGGTACAACTGTAGGTGACAGTCTGCTTCAGACTTTAGCATTAATTCAAATGTATAAGCCAAGAATCTTGGCTGTTTGTCATTAGCTTTGTATTGAAAGTATTCATAATAACGGAGTTATAAGTAGTTGATTTTCCAATAGATACTTTGCAAATAGACTTGTAACTGAAATGATGCATGGAAAATGTTTGTAAAAACGTCTATTTGTTGTAGCTAGTCTTTGCATACCTAGTTTTCATATATTTGCATGAAAAAGTCCAAAAAGAGTTGCATTTGCATTCATGTTCAGATTATTGGCATTGTAGAAGTGTTAAATCTGCCTTAGCATTCATTTCTATCAAGCATCTTAAACTGAAACCCTACAACAGCAAGTCACAAGGTTGCACTAGAACTGTTTGACAAAATTACAATCAGCCAATTAGGGCAAATTCTGGTCAGTTTTGAGCTAGGCTCATTACACTCTAACCTTGAAATATCAGATCATCCACGTGTCCCTTGTTCATGATGTTGCTACTTCTCTTTCACTCTTTTATCTTTCTCTCTTCTTTGCTTGAGTTGTCCCTCTTATGTGTGACAATGTCACTTGCACAATGTTTCAATTTTCAAAAAACACATTCATTGCCAATGAATATTTTCTCGAAAATCCTTTGCAAACCTTTTTTCAAAACTCACATTCTCAACTTGGACCCCTAGCAAAACATGTTTCCTTCATCATTGGTTCGCAAAGGAAGGACTTGAAGAACTTTCCTTTGAGGTGGGAGCAACTTTTCCTATGGGAAAAGCCTCGAACTTCCCCTCGCAAGGGGGATTTTTCTTCTTTTTGAATTCCTTGATGAAGTGAACATCTTTTGAAAGGATTCCTTGATGATGAATTGATTTGAGAAAAAATGTCTCTTTTGCACTTTCAAACAACACATCCCTTGAGTGGACCCCTCTCCTTTTGAAGGGTTCCCGAGGGAGCCCTTTGAAAGCCTTTAAATTTTTTGACTGTTTGCATGACTATCTGCTTGTTTTCCTATGTGGCTACTTTTTGTTTCTTGACATGTTTTATCTGTGGATTAACATGTTGCTTTGTAGGTGCACTTGTGAAGTCGCTTTCTAGTTTGACTCTGTGGAGTCCCTTTACACTGGGCTTCCTTCATGAGAGAGAACTTGGGGGTTGCCTTCTTATAGGTCTATGGGCCTATGAGACACTTACATCCTACGGGATTTTTCCATTGTTGGTCCAAGGGCCTTCAGTGCACTTTGTGCAACTTCATAGTTCTATGGAGCTATGGAGTCCTTTTGTTTGAAACTTCTTAGGAGAGAGTACCTATGGAGTCCTTTCCCTACCCTACACTTTCAAGTTTTCAAAATTGTGGTCTACTTCCTCAATGGTTTAGGTATACATTTATAACTCTTCGATCTACTTCACCAAACACATCGATACTCGTGCTCGCTAAAGTGGGGGAAAAATGTATAGGAGAGAATTTGCACCCCTTAAGCGAATCCCCTTTCACATACCCTCACCTTAGAAAATTAAATCTGATTGTGAAATTCCACATCACCCACCTGGCTTCCATCCACTTAGCATTTTTCCTGTGTGTTGGTGAGCGAATATTTGCTAGGGACGAATGTGTTACATGCAGATGTCTACGCAGCGCATTGTTGTCCCTTATGAATTCCTACGTATGAAGTTCGTAGAGGTGTTATGCACTTGATTGGGCTCAAATTGTAATGTCCAAACAATAAACAACCAAGCAAAGGGAGACATCTCAAAGCATAAAATGTAGATTTATTATCTACATCCATGTTTATCAATGCACAAAATTTCCTACATATTATTTACCTATATTGAACTTGGTTGTTCCCCAAGAATTGCTAGGGCTAAAGGATTTGAATCTTTAGGAGGACCCTCTAAAGATAACAATGAGCTTAAAGGGGTTGAGAAAACCAAAGCAAGAGGACCTTCAATAGCAAGTGGGCTCAAAAGTTCCCCTAACAGATCAAGTGTTGGTGGTGCAGTTTGTACATCTTGCTTGGAAAGAGTTTCATTAGCCTAGCATGGTCCTTGTTCAACTTTTCCAACATCCTGCAGGATTTACAAATATAATATTATACATAATTACACCTTGAAGAATGGTCCAAATATTATCACATAAAAGAAAGCATAGCAAGAGTGTATCAAGAGCAATGAATTAGAAAAATAAGGTTAACTAGATTTTTCCAAAAGGGAGGGCAAGAGTGTGCAATGACAAGGTTTGCTAGCCTCGGGCTAAGAAAATATGACAGCAGAAAAATGAAGTGAATTTGATTTGCTTTTTTTTTGTTATAATAGACTATAACACACTTGCACTATAGGCTTGATGTGGTCGAGCCTTAGGCTTAGTCACACCTAGCCATAATGTGAGTGTGTTGTAATGTGCTTGCGTTATAGCCTTTCAATTTTTTAAAAAAAAATTGGCCACTTTTTGACCCCCCAACTTTTTGCACCCGCCCTGATGTCATAAATCATGACTAGTGTGACCATGATATGGAAATACTCTTTTGTAGTCCTCAAACCTCTTCTTGCATCTCAACAACCTCCTCTCACAATCAGACCTCCTACTCAAAGGCTTGCCACAACTCCTTTTGAAGTTGTTGCACCTAGGGATCCACACCCAACCTCACTACCTCTACCTACCTACTAAGGTCATTGAGCTAGCTCTACAAGGCATCACGTGCTGCTATGGCACTCTTTGACTATTTCCTTTCCTAATCTTGCTCGACTAGTGCAATGTGGAGTTTCACCAAGTGTTGATCTCATTGCTTGGTCATTGTGGTGAGGTCAGTGACCCCTATACAATCTCGACGTGTTCCTCCTCATAAGCAATCCCGAGAACCACAACAAGCTCAAAAAGATGGGCATGTTGCCCCACTGATACTGACCTATATGCATGTAGGATGCTCCCCTAGATAGGAACGAATGGGTAGCCTTAGAAACGAACTGACTAATGAAGGCGATCCACTCCCATGTGTTGAATGCAACCACAAAGAAGTAGATGCTATTAGTACTAGATCGTATCAAAAAAATTGCATATATGTATGAGATAAAATAAAATGAATAGGACTGAAAGGAAATAACATGAATCACTCTCGTATCTAGGTTCCTAGCTTGCCAATGTGGATCATGGGGGTGCAATGCTAGGACCTAGTCCTAATTCTGCTACTATAGGAGGGATGACCACTATCGAAGGTGGCATCAATGAGACTAGGACTGAACTTGGAGAGGATGACACTCTCCACCATCATCTCAGCTTGTCTATTATTTCACTCGCTATTGGCTCACCCACCTTGCCGCCATCACCATTGCGACCCTCTCCTTCCTACCCCTATTCATCGACATTGCGCATGGGAGCATGTATCAAGAAAATCAAGGTAGGAGATAGAAAATGAAGATATGAATCCCCCCCATAATGAAAGAGCTCTCATGCCAATGATGAATGTCTGAAGATAGAATATGATCCATTGCCTGAAAACAACATTTTTCCCCTTAGGAAGAAATAGATCCATTGGTGATTGGAGAAGCTAATCCAAAATAATGGGTGATGTCAAAATCCATATCCAAATGATGTGTTCCTCTAAAAACTGCTCATGTATCCACATGTCAGAAAGTGATGATGTTGATCCAGAATCCTGTGAAGACTGATAGAGAACAAGTTGCAAAGGTGATAAATATGGTACACCAACAATAGTGATGTGGTTGTCAGCAAAGAGGAGATGAATTTCCTCAAAGTAATCCTCCAAATCTATAATATAGGACTCCACAAACAAGGATGATATGTCTATGAGATACGAGTCCCAAGTAGCTATGTCTAAAAGATGTATGTTCTACTACACTAAATCAATAGGGGCCAAAGATGTGGTGATGCAAAGCTAATTAGGAACAAAAAAATATAATGATGTAGTCTCAAATTGAAGAGTGGGAACATGAAGACAGGTATTTAAACCATTAGAACATGCAAGACCTGTGATATACTCAAGCTCTTCTAAAGTATCATCATCAAAGGGTATGGAATCTGCATATGCAAGAGGGATGAGACAATCTGTAGCAAAATCCTCTGGGTGTGGAGAGATATGAGGGTCTCCACGGATCTCCCTTGAAGGTGTGTGCAAAGTATGTGGGGACATTCAATACAACATACATAGTGTCAAGATCAACGCTTGAACATATAACCCCTATAATATGAACTCTGACGATGCCCCATGCTGATAAAATCCATGGTGTGTCTAGTGTAGGTATGATTCCATACAAATGAGGAAAAATATCAAGCCACCTCAGATGTGTCAGGATGCCATTTCACCAAGACTCGTAGTTATCCTTGTCCAAATTGATCATAGAAAGATGAACAAAAAACCCATGATACTCACTGAAATGAAAAAATAAAGACTAAAATGCTCATGTATGATAAAGTAGATCAAAAAATTTCATCTCATGCAAACAGATCCTTTCTAGGTGCCAAGATGTCCAAGTAATTGAATGAATTGTGAAAACAAAAAATACTAAATAAAATGTACTTGGGGTAGATTATGGAAAAAGTGCATAAATATATTTGAAGAGCTTTGAAATACCTTTCCAATGCCACTTGAATCGCAAAAATCAGAGTTACAAGCAAAAATTTACAAGCTCAAAAGCGTAAAATGAAGATCTAACTTTGACTGAGAATAATAAGAACCAATAGAAAAAATCGATAATGAGACATGCACCATTGGAAAGTTCATGGAACCTGCTTTTCGATAATCCTTTTTCCCTGATTTCGACACTGTATGCCCAAGTTATGCCAAAAAGAAAAAATTGTTCATTTAGGGAAAATCAAGGCAAGGAGGGGGCTTAGAGGGTCGACCATATAGTGACATCAACATGACATCATGATGACATCAACACTCTGCAGCTTAAATTTGACGAGTTCCCGAACATCAACAAAAAAAATGCCCCCTACCTAGAAATTTTTTTTAGCCATCGGGTTTCTTGCTTCCGTCGGAACATTCAAAGAATCTTTTTAAGATTCTGGAGCTAGTTTTTGGCGCTTACAGGTTTTTCAAAGATTTTGAGGCTATTTTGTTTGGAGCACTGATTTTTGTAAAAAGAGGCTGCCACTGCTAAGCAACTTCAATTGCCACTGCTTGTTTAATGAGGCATGTGGCCTACATATGTAGGCCTATGTAGGCCGGGTATAATGTACCTTTTTTTTGATTTTTTTTGAATTTTTAAAGTTTCTTTTTTCATTTAAAAAATAAAATAAAATTATTTTTTTTGATAAAAAAAATTATGGAAATGGCTAAACCAGAAACTAAAATAAAAAACCCTATGTACCTTGGCACGAAAAGCGGGACACTCAAATTTGTATAGATTTGTATGGATTTGTGTACTTCTAAAACATTTTTACTTTTTTTGCAACTGTACCAAAATTGATGAAACAATAAGTGATCCTTAGGTTTTTGGCTGCTCTTGACGTGATGGCGAGGCCCATTTTTCTCCATGACACACCAAAAAATTTCTCCAGGCTAGATCCCTCTAGAAATTGAATAAGGGGCTACATACTTGAGCTCTGATACCATGTTAGAATTAACTGATTCAATCCATAGCTCCAATGAAACACCTGCAAGCAATTACCTATCATAATAGAGAAGATCATCAAGTGATATTGTGCTCAATAACTTGAGAATTGTATTGATGCAAACAATCTAGATTAAACCATGTTACCTAGATTAATATTACAAATGAATGTGCATGCTTATATAAGCAATGCAAAAGCTAACCATACATGTGGATTTGACAAGATAGAGACAAGTGTTGTATTCTCATGCAATGAGACAACTTGTCCTAAATTTAGTCCAATCTAATAATAAGAATCAAACTAAAGATTAAGAATCAACTCCTAAGTTTAGCTTAAGTGAACTAAAGTTAAAAAGTCTCTAATAATTAATTGATGATTAATTAATTATCAGATAATGACTTATTTACTCCAACAATAACACATCTCTAGCATCGTCTAGGCCCACCACAGGTCCACATGCCACAATAGATCCTCATCATCTGGATGCATCCTTTCTCTAATCACACATCATAGTGAGCACATGTCTACCACTATGCTACCTGATCTCAGACCACTCATGCAATAGAAACAAAAGTCACGTTAGAGGTCCATTTACATCATAAAATCTTATCTATACATCAAAAAAGTTCTAAGTAAGCCTCTAGGATAGAGGCATGTCGCACATGCGTTTGCATGAGCGCTAATTTTCAAGGCCGAATTTCGTCCAATGATAGCGTACAAGGTAGATGCCAATGTAGTCAAAAGCTAGGTCAACATGTTGTTGAGATTATAGCGCACACCGACTGAACGCCTGTACTAGTCTCAAAATGGAAGAGGACCAAAAAAGGTACTGGAAATATGAAGTAGGGTAAGATTCCTCGTACCTCGCAACCTAACCTCCCTTGGCTACGATTGTGTGGAGGTGCTCGATCCTCAGGGCTACATAATCTCATTTACGAGGCATTTTGTTGGCTTTCTCTCATAAAATTCAACAAACTCCTCACTGTGAATAGTGAAAATGACCCTTCTGTGGTCCCACCCAAGTATATATAGGTCATTTTAAACCCATTTTCCCAGTGGACATGGTCCTTCCATCCTTCCTTTTTTCACCCCACCTAGCTGGAGGCAAAAAAAGAAGGGGGCATATATTCACTTCTTCATCATATTTTTCTTCCAAACCACCAATTTTTTCTTAAGTATTCTTCTTGTTGTGGTAGCTTCCGATTTTTGAACTAACCTAAATTTGAGTTTTGCAGAATGAAACTTCACATCCAGCATTGTAGTTTCTCACTATGCTCGATCATTGGGGGCATTTTTAGTATCTGCTTGCTCAACCTCTATGGCCTCTACAGTATTGTTTTTGCACGTAAATCTACAAAATTTTCAAATTTTTGATCTTGCACTAATGGTTTCTTTTCTACTTTAATGTAGTTGATTTTTCTCAAAAAATAGCTCACTAAAGTGTGGAAAAATGTAGTGTCATAAAATTGCACCACATGGCAGTTTCACACTTGCACATTTAACCTGCCACATTTATGACAAGAGCCTTATGACTTAGAATTTCACAATTTCAACTCCACAAGGGACAACGATGAAGCATTAGCAGACCACCACCTCATTTCTTGTAAAGTGGTGAGTTGGATGCTTGCATAGCATGCTGACATTTGCATAGTGTGCTAGCATCCCTAAAAAAAATTGAGTTTAAATGAGGGAATCTCATGAAATTTTCCCATGACACATGTTGTCATGGCATAATTGTAGATGTAACGGCTCTTCCCACCCATGCAACATCACAAAACTCCATTTTTTACTTCCATTCTCATTTGTTCTCTTATTCTTTCAATTGACTCTCACTTCTTCTCACTCCAACTTGCTTTCTCACTCTCTTCTCTTCTACATCTCTTCTCTACGATGAAGCTCTACTAGATTTACATCTTGTCAATAACCAAGGCTTGCAAGCACTCAATGTCTCATCTGTTAATCCAAGAGGGAGCCAAAATACTGGTAATGCTCGCTTGTTGCATTATCTTGTCTTGTCTATTTTCTAACATATCTTATCTCATCTACTTATTTTTGATACGGTTATCCTCCATAGCGGGGTTTGCTTTTATCACACATCTTGTATATTTTCTATCTATTTTCCTATTTGTGGATGTGGAAACACCAAAATATGGGTTTGAGTTAAGGAAACCCCTGAAACAATCCCAACACATTTCCTCTTCCTCCTTGTGTGTAGGTCATTTGTGTGAAGCTTTTCTGGAGGCTTCGTAGTGCAAAACCTTCTATAAGTTGATATCATACCTTCTTTGTCATTTCGATCTATTTAGTTTGGATTCATAAAGTATTCTTCTTGTTATCATTTCCTTTCATTCTAGCTTTCTATTAACTTAGTAAAATAGTCAAACTTCAAATTCTGGGTAGTAGCAGACTTAGTGAATTATTTTTACAAGCCTAACTCTCTATATGTACTAGACACCAGTGCATCCCTTAGATTACAATGTGTCGTGCTGTCGTTCGAGTCCCGTACTGATGTCCTTTTGTCAAGAGCTAGTCAACTTGTTCTAGAGATCTATGTAATCTTCTCTTTCAGTCCTTGAATTCCTTCATCCAAAAGTATATCAGAGACTCTCTTTCAAGTATGTTTTTGCAATCTCTTTCATCTTATATCTCCATCACTTGATCTTTGTACATTGAGGTGATCGAGGGCTATTCGCTCCCTTTAGACCTTGTTTATCTTGGGACTTGGGAGTAGTGAATCCCCTCAACATTAATATTGAATACTTGAGTATGAACTAATGTGCTATTATATTGCCTATCTAATGATGCCCTAGGGGCACTTTCTCCTTGCTCTTGGTGTCTTACGATGAGCATAAATTCTTCATGAGATTCTCCACAATACCCTTCGTAGTCTCCATTGATTGAGATATGCTGGCAACATCAACTTCTAGTTTGAGGAACTATGATTTTTTATCAAAGGTTTCTATATTTTTTGCTATACTTTCTAGTGATGCCTTCCAAATAAAAAGTTAATTCAATTTTTTTAATAAGGAAATTTTCCCACTTTTTTTTGTTGTGGGAATCAACCTACAAAATCACTCACAACAACTAATACTAAAGGAAATAATTTTCTTTGATACCAATCTAACCAAAAAACTATGATGGCTTATATCGTACAATAGTCCTCGACATATCAATTTCTAAATGAAGAAATTATGAACGTTTCTCTTTAGAAAACAATTTGAATCTTAACTTTAAATAAAGTGAGAGAAAACAACTATTAGTAAATAAGACACAAGGATTTTACCTTGGAGAATATAAATCATGGGATAAAGCTCTAGTGAAAGTAAGGAAAATCACCTTCTCATTTAATAATTTCACTAGTAAAAATAATATTACACATCTTGGGAACACAACCATTTTGAAATAACTCATTTTAGTCCCTGCGATCACACATAAATCTTGCAACTAATATTTATATATCTAATTTTTCCTTTTACAATCTATCGTTCACTTGGAAACTTGAACTCTCTTTGAATTCACTTCTAATTCCTTCTACGTTGCCTCTTAGGTGTTTACAATGAAATATTATGCTTGTAAAAACTTTTCAATAGCCTCAAAATTCATTACGATTTGGAAAAGAAGGAAATTCAAAGTGTTTCTAGGTGTTATAGACCATTTTTAAACATAAGACATACCCACTCTTTGTGCAATGATGAAATTGCCACTCTAGTATGAAACTACCTAGATAGTTTTATAATTTCCACGATGGTTATGTAACCATTACCTAACAAAAGCATGGTGTGAAATACCCCAATTTTCCTTATTTTCCTCCCTTTTAATACATGTAGCATTGTAAATTGTTGACCTTAACATTTTCATATTACGTAGACAACTTGTTTTTCCTATGGACCTAAACATATAAGATGCTATATGTTTTTCTAACATGGCTTTGGTTATCTCTAAGTATTTCACTTGATCATATGACAAGCTGGTAGAGTGTTCTTGATTCTTCTCTTCTCGTCATTACTAAAATGAATCATGTTAGTTTGTGAGGGTTCTAAGATGGGTGACAATTCCCTCTAAAATGGATGTCATTAGAGACAATCAAGTGTTTCAATGATATATTTTTATAATTTTATGAAATTCATTAATATTTCTCTCAATTTATTCTTCAATTGAAGGAGGGGTTGGTGGGGGAGGTTTGGGTTTTGACCTTCCTCCAACGTTTTAAACCTATTTTTAGTTCAAAACATAAAAATACAATGTTTAAGTAATTCCTACAATTTAAAAATGAAAACCTAAATCATACTTAAAACTTTGAATAAATTTAGATAAAACTCATAAAAATTGAAAAAGTTAAAGAAAAAAAACTTGCCTCTACACTATGGTCAATGCAAGCTCACAAATGATGAAATCCAAAATGGATATCAATTTTGTAGTTTAGATATTTGTTTACCTTTGTTATTCTCCTCAATCGTGAGTCATTTTGGTAGAGTGAAGGCTCTTTTTTTTTTTTTACTTTTTAACATTTCCAAAACAAATGTTCATTTCTTAGAAACTATGGACGAATATCCATAATTTAAAAATGAATAACTATTCATAACATATATTTGTTATTTAAAAATGGATATCTTCTATTTAGGAAATGGATATCCATTATTAAAAAACACATATCTGTTATTTAGAAATGGATATTTGTTTTACTTTGGCAAGATAAACTCACTATTCACCTAACCCAAAGAAAAAAATCAAATTTCCATTTTCAAAATTTGGCTAAGCAAAAACATGTTTTTCACCGCTATTGCCATTATTTGGCCTATCATGATCTTGCATTCACCCATATAAATATAAATTTTAAAAGTTATAATATGTATTTATTTGTATGTGTGTGTATAGGCAAGTGCTACCAAAGGGGCAACTCCCATTATGTATTAAATCCAAATTTTCTTATTAAATAGGATTACAAAGAAAGAGATCATTTTAGGAGGTTACAATATGTCTAACCTTTTTTTATTTCCTCCAAAAAAAACAATTATTTGGGTGAGAGGAGGCAAGGATGATTGTAAACAATTTTATAAAAGTCCTCAAACTTTCCTATGATTAGGCCCGTAGAGAAAGCCTCAAAACACATTCTCAAGGAACCATTATTTTTATGTCCAATTTGGAGAATACACCCCCAATATCATGCATAGAGATCTTCCTATCATAGTTTGAAATGGCCATTTTGGACTTTTCCACCAAGAGTTTGTTGAGGCAATGGATTGTAGAAGGCTTTGCATACATCAGTCCTAGTCGGTCCATAGATGTTGATAAGGAGAAAGTGAAAATTAGAATGGAATCATCTTACCATCCTCCCCAACCAATAGGAGAAATAATGCAAAAGATCAAAGGAGGTCTATCCAAGTCAAACAAAAACCTAATATTTCTAGCAAATCCCAAAGCAAGTTCAAAGAAGTAAGACTAGCCATGACAATGATACATAAATGGGTGATCCCACATAAGTGGGTTACAATTGCATTCACGAAGAAATAATGATTGGATGCTCTAAAAACAATTGGGTTTTAAGGGGTTCGCTCAAAGGGGGATGTTTGACTGAACCCATTATTGGGTTCGCTCGAACACCCCCCTTCAAGCGAACCCCTTTTTGATGGCATGTTCAAGCAAAGCCCATTTTGGTGGGATTTTCTTAATAAAATAAAAGGGAGAATGGAAAAAAGAGAGGTTCTAGAAAATCCCCTTCTAGCGAACTCTCCTTCGCTCAAAGGGATCTAGGGAAGTTTGCTCGAAGGGAGGTGCACTAGAACCCCCTTTTATACCCTTCTCCCCCTCCATGTGCAATTTTATACTAAATTTTTGCTTTTGAAGCTCGGGTTGAAGATGAAAATAGAAGCAACTTCATAGACCCAACTGGAGGATTATAGTCCTCAAAATGAGCTATCAATCAAGTATAATTTTAATATATTTTGGTTTTATTATGTATTTTTTTTAGTTTAATTAAACATAGGTTTTTCATTGAAAATTAAGCTCATTGTTTTGCACATGTGGAAAATAGTAGATTACAAAAAAAAATCTGAAAAATATGTGTGTGCTTCATATTGACATCCTTGATCCAACAAAAAAGTTATTGAATTTCGATACATACAAAAAAGTTTGTGCTATACAATCCAGCTATGTCTAAAATGTAATTGGTTTTACTTCAAAACTTAATTAAGAAAAAAAATATTCAATAAAACACTATGAAACCAAATGAACATGCTATATATCATAGTTACAAATCTAAATTCGAAAAAAATAGAATTTTATCCTTCATAGGAAAAAAGTTATGTCTTATATAGTGAACATCACTCTTTAAAAATGGTGTTCACTATTAAAAACTAGTTTTCAAAGGAGATGGAGAAATAATACAATTTCATTCCAATTTTTTAAAAATATATATATTTATAATCTATAAACAAAATGTCACAAATCACTAGTTTGCATCATCTTCAAATTCCTCATGGTTTAGTAGCTATAGGTGCCTGAAAGTGAATATTTAGTTAAAAAAGTTTAGTTCAATGCCAAGTTTGGCCAAAAAGTGTAACTCACTATTGTCAGATCACCCAAATGAAGAATTCGTAGCCATATCGAGTTTGAATTCTTGAAACACAATAAATTTATCCTTGATGTTGTCTATTTGGTGCTTAATTAAGCACCTTTTTTTAGGTGTGTTAAGAAAACTAATATTCTAGGATAAAATCTTCATTGCGCTCTAGGGGAGAGGTTTCCTTAAATCTTAGAAAGTAGTTATTAATTGAAGATTGACCCTTAGATGAAGATGATTCCTCCCACTTTAGCTTGTTTGATTTTCATTACATTTCCTCTAAAATCCAATATCTACCTTAAGGATTTTCGAAGAAAACTGACTAATAGATCTAATGTTGACCAATCTAAAGTTATCTAAGTTTTCTTTGTCAAAGTCTAGCCAATCCTCCTTGTACTCATATAAAGTCTTTTCATTTTATGTCACATTTGGGATGAAATGAATGATTGCATTATTTTGATTAGGATTGTTGATGACTTGAGAATCTATCCTAGGGAGGGCTCCTCTAGGATTGGCAACTTTTTGTAGCCTTTCCCTTCACCACCCATTTCTTAACAATTTATTTTTTGCAAGGGAAATCTATTCATTGTGGTCACGACCATGAAACTTAGGGGAAAAAGAACTTTGATTCCTCAATCTCCACCTTCTAATGCCAAGTGTAATCCCCAACTCATAGAATAATTTCATTCAAGATTTTAGAGATAGTCAAAACCTTAATATGAGCATAAATTTGGGAATTTCCATCCCAGATGCTAGAGTTGACACTCTTTAGGATTCCAGGAAAATAACCAATATTTTTTATTCTACCCTTAGACCATAATTCTATGGGTAGATTATATAGACTAATCTAGTAAAGACCATCTTGGGGATTATAGGAAGTGGGATCGAAATTGGGAACCCACTTTTGGGCATAAATCAATGTGTCTCAAGAGAACCAAATCCCGATAGGAATGATGTCATAACACAAAGACTCAAATCTAAATACCGCAATGAAGAAACCTTTAGGGAGGTAGAAGACATTTCCAGTTATCCATTCTTATGCAACCCATTCAAAAATCTGAGCCTTATAATGATGAAACCTAGTGTATTGGTCTATCATGGCCTAATTTCACAGTAGCTTGTCCTTAGGGTAGTAATCTAAATAAAAATATACTGAATGTGAATCAACCTTAGAGAGAAACACAAAGTTTTACATCTTTTCTTTCTTATTTTTCACTAAACATCATTCTCTTGTTAAATATCTTATTTATTTATTCATATTATGCAAGTATAATTATGAATTTTTTCACATTTTTTTTGGTCTATAAAATACAACCATGGGGGTTGCTCCCATTCTATAACTTTCAAGAAAATAAATTTTCCATAAGATTTGGGAGCTTTAGTTTTTTCCCTTACAGACTTGGTCCCATGTATACCACAAAATTATACTCATAACTTCATAACGCAAGAATAAAAAAGTCTGGCATAGTCTTATACTTTTTATACCCTACTATATCCAACCAATATTAAATGAAACTTGGCATTGTTTTGAGCATTTTCCTCCTATCTGAGTATAGTCATACCAACTTTTTACACTCAAATTCTTAACTATCTTTGATAATACATTTACTTGGGGCCATAGAAGGATATATCTAGACTCTCCTTAATGAATTCAACTAGAAATCTTATCCCTTCTAAATCAACCAATCCTAGAATCTTCTTGAGAAATTTTACGCCTTTTAAAGTTGAATGCATGTGGGCAAGAACAAAGGAGGTCCATTTGAGAACACAAAAGGATACCATTCCACATTATCTCCATGAACTATGAGTTTGCTAAAGTTTGAGGGCATGGGAACCTCATTCCCATATCAATCCACCTCTAGTACCTCGTCTAGGTTGCCCAAAAATTGGTGTTTCACCAAACCAGTAGTAGGCACTTTATATCTTCCTCTATTTCTCCTAGATTGTGTAGAGAAGTCATGAACATTGATGCAATGTTCAAATTTACTTTATATCTACTCGCAATAAATCCTCTTCCAATACCCATTGAATTGTGAAAAGGATGAGACTATGTCTTGTTTTAAAGACACTGCAATCTTTTCCCTATAATAAGTCCTAGAAATGACATTTTTAGTTGGCATGAGGTGAGCCTAATAGGTGTGTCCATAGTGGTTTTCCAACATCTAACCATGAGTCGTGCGAGCTCCAATTTGAATTAATAAATAAGCTTTGTTGAGGGAGATCACACATGACATTGCATTTAATGATTGATGAGAGTTGTGATTTATGAATCACCTCCAAAGATTAAAAAAGTGAGCACTATGCATATTGTTGTCTATTAATTAGTAATCAACTCCATCTCCCTTTCGACAACTAAGTTGGCTAGTGAATCAATGTCCATGTTGGCTTCTTGGTAGACATGGTTTGGGATGTAGTCATCCAACTTCAATAGTTCACATTGCATTGCAAAAATATAGACTTGAGTTTCCACTATTGGAGAGTGTTCAATCCTACATCATTAACAATTAGTGTGGAGTCGCCTTTAATTATTATTTTTTTTCCTTTTTAGGTTTGAGAAAATTTACAATCCAAGTAGAAGTGCTTGGAGCTCAATTTCATTATTAGTGTCGTTCTTGAGACATTTTGATGCTTTGCATCCTATGTTCCTTTTCCAATCATGTATGATGCATCTTGCACCTAAGGGCTGGGATTTCTTTTCAATGCCCCATTAATGTTCAACTTTACCCATCCCTGTTGAGGAGGTTCCCATTTTGCTTTTGCTCTTTTTGAGTGGATTTTATCATACCAACCCCATTAATGGGGGATGAATTATTTCATTTTTATTTTTTTTTGATAAATAAGGGGCCGAAGCCGAGAAGATTGTATTAAAATTAAAAGTATAAGAGTTTACAAGACTTGAAGCCTCAACAGAAGATAAAACAAACAGAATCATGACTTAAACTTCTCCTGCTCTTAGTAACTCCACAAATGAGAATTCTTCAAGCCTCAAATTCATTGGAAGTGTGACCAAACTATCTTCAACCTGCAAAATCAGCTAAGCAAGCATGGATCTTGAAAAGAAGAAGAGGAGGAACAACACAAATATAGTTAATGTTGAATCACAACAGGTGACCTGCTCTTGTGATGATGGTGCATCCACCTCATACTCTGCCTCGCCTTTGTCAATTGAAGCCATCATGCATCAGAGAAAGTATCACGATGCTGGGAATAATCAGGTAACATTGTATACAGGGACCTTCTAGCACTCTCTGGCTATCTTTCTGCGACATCCTTCCAGCACACTTTGACTGTCTTTCCGTGGCATCCTTTCAACACTCCCTGACTGCAAAAGAGTGAAACCAATTCTGCAATGTGGACCTCTTTGCAAATGGTGTTTGTAGAAGCCATTGTTTCCTTCGTTGCCTTCTTACTTGACTCTCCACTCTTAGAATCATAAATGTCACTCTCCTCTTCCTTTTGGATGTCCTTAAAAGCCTTATCCACATAAAGCCTTGCTCCTCATGGAGTTATCTGTTTAAGTGTCATCCCATCAGCTCCCATATTTGCCAATGCATCTGCCATTGTATTGCCTTCTCTATAAATATGGTTAATCGTTACATTTTCAAACTTATCCATCAGGTTTATTGTTGAATCTAGTAAAGATTGTAATTTCCAGCTCAACACTTTCTTAGCTCTTATCGCATTTACCACAATAGCTGAATCCCCTTCAATTTCTACCTTTGCCAAGTTCAATTCTATGCAAAGGGATAGCCCTAATACTAGAGCCTTAAATCCTGCCATGTTGTTTGTATCAATCTCCAATGGTTTTGAATATCTTGCAATAGTTTTTCCCTGCGAAGAGTGAATCACACCACCTGCTCCTGATGGACCTGGATTCCCTTTGGACACTCCATCAAAATTCAGTTATAACCATCCAATATTTGGAGGTCTCCATTTACAATTTGCTTTGTTTTGTTTGCTGACTTAACACCCTTTCCCAATAACTTGAGGAGTTTTTAGACCAAACCAATTCTTGAACATACTGCCATCCCAGCCTGTATAAGATTTTGTTTTTTTGCTTTGGGCATGAATTCTTGAGTTCATTGTTTCCACAATGACAGCTTCAATCTTAATCATAAGCATTTCTATCTCCATGGATTTCCCTTGGAATACTCTCCTATTTCTCTCCTTCCATAGTTCCCATATCAAAATTGAAGGAGAAATGATCCAAAAATTCCACACAAGTTGTCCCTAAAAAGAATTGGCCAAGATTTGAATAGTGTGAATATATCATTTGGCAATGTTGTTATCCAACCAAGTTTAGCACAAAGCCACTGCCAGCATTCAAGGGAAAAGGGGCATGTTAGAAGCAAATGGTTGACATTCTCCTCACTATTGTAACATAGTGAGCATCTTGAAGGGCCTTGATATCCAATTCTTTTAAACCAATCTGCTGTCAAAATTCTACCTTGCAAAGCCGCCCATGTGAAGATGCCAGCCTTTGGCATGCACACTTTATTCTAGCATAATTGAATAGGTAACTGGGTTTTGGTTCTTTCTTGCTGCCCAGATGCTATTTTATAGCCATCCCTCACATTATACCATCCTGATTTTGATCCATTCCAGATAATCTCATCCCCTCCCTGCTTAAACAAAATAAATTTGTCATTTAATACTTGTCTAAGGTTATTAATCTCCACCAATGGAATGTCAAGGTCTTCAAATTGTTTCCACTCCCATTTGCAAGCTTAGTTATTGTCTGAAAAAATAATGTAGTAACTTACATGAATACCCCATTTTTCTGAACAAATTTGGCTAATTTTGTCTGTGTCCATCAAATTACTAATAATAGGGTAACCTCCCCATGAGTCATTCCAAAAGAGTGATTTCTTCCCATCCTTTACATTCCATGATATATGATTAAGACTTATTATTTCACAGACTTATTCATTTTATTTACTAATTATTTCATTTTATTTACATTGTTTAAATTATTTTTATTATTTACATAAGACTTATTCTATTCAATGAAAAATTATTTTATTTAATTTACTTCTAATTATTTTTTATCTGATTTATTTACTTAAAATTTTCTAATATTTTTAAAAAAATAGGACTACTTTAGATGTCTCTTTAAATTAATTATAAATAACTTGTTTCTTATTGACAACTTTTAAAATCAATAATCAGTATTACTAATATAATCTTCAATTCAAAAATAGAATTATTTCACAAATAAAACTAAGTAAAAATGGCCAGATAAAAAATAAAGCTCTCATTCGTTCCCTCATTTTCCAACGTTCCCTCATTTTCCAACGTTCGTTTTATTCAAATTTTAAAATGAGCAACGGTAGTAAAGAAAAAGCAATGTGAAAGAAAATGTCTGTTGAGCAGAGAAAATGTCTGTACATGTAATCATCGGTGGGTTTTTCCATTGACAGCAATTACATTGAATGCAGTGTCTCTCAAGCTATAAGGTTGTCGTTACTAGTAATTACAAGAAAACATCGCAAATTTACAGATAAGGCAGCTAGGCTATGGCAAAATCCGGCTCCTTTACTGTCAATTCCCTCCAACATTTAGGTTTCAAGGGATATGGAACAGTCGCAAAATATTATCTAAGACCAGGATTAAAAGGCCATGTAAGACAATGCAGACGGTCTATCCTCGCTGGCATCGTTGCTATTTCCTCTGTTTCCTCTTCTGGTAAGCATAAGAATAGGATTCATGATTAATTATAACTAATGAACGGTGTTATATAATGGTTTGATGAATTTATGTGGGTTTTGGTCTTCACAGTAATTGACACACGAATTGCTGCTGCCAAGTGTAGAGGAAGGTTGGACCTCAGTGAATTTGGTGAGTATATCAAAACCTTGGCTCTTGAATTAATGATGATTATGATCTGGTGCAGACGGACAATTCCTCAGTGTATTGTTAAGGCCGAATTCAATGCCCAACTCCCATGTCTGGACAGTCTTTTCAGACCCTCTTGGTTTATGCATGGACTGAGATCCGAGTGCTTAGTCCTGTGGAGATCCATGGGTGGTTCTACTTTGACCAATGGAGACATCATTTTTTGGCACTGTGTTTCTTGTTGGAGATTGCCCCTGGACGTAGACATTGCTAGTTTTTCGAGGCCTATCTACTCTTCCTGTCTATTAAATTTCTCTCTTCATATACTCCTAGGCACTGCTCCTCACCTTCCAGGGAAAGAGTTGTTTAGTCGTTCTGTTATGGTGGAGATTACTGTCAATACATCTAGGTTACTTGGACCTCCCCTTTGAATTCTCTCAGCCTCACACTAACTTTCTATGTTGAGCATTTCTTACAAGATGTTAATGAGGCCATTGAACTGCCCACCTGTCTCCAGCATCATTGGTTTTATGGTTTGAAGACTCCCCGTGGCTAGTTGCGGGTGCACTCCCATTAACTTTGTGTTGAGAAAGAGCATTATATTTTATTTTTATAGAGTGAAGATTTTGCTGCCTTTGTTCTCTTAAGGAGGTGGAGTTTGAGGAGCATTTTATTTCTATGTCTAGTCTACAACAAAATTTGTGGGAGGTATTATTGGTTTATACCTATGTTGCCGGGTTTGCCTATCTTGACTCTCTTTCTGTTGGCTTAGAAAAATAAAATGTAAAAAGAAGAAAAGAGGGCATGGGCCAGCTCTCAAGTCCCCCATGCCCCCAGTAAAATTCAAAAACCTCCTTGTAACACCCAGCCTTTTGCAATTCTCAATTATCCCAATCAATTTACATTTTGCACTTGCAACTGTTGATAATTTCAAAATTTTATATCTATAATCTTCCTTACATACTAGTTGGACATTTTGTCATTTTGTAGTGTTGGGGCCTTTTTTCCTAATAAAAGCAATGAAATTTTCATTTTATTTATGTTATACTTGAATTTTGAACTTGATGCATTATTGAATGTCTAGACTTGAATCTTCATGTCATGTGGATTTAACTTGTCAAAATCCATTTTTTCATACATATAATTCGATACTGCCTTTTCCTGCTCTCCCAAAAAACTGTTATGAGAATAATGTCTCTGAAATGTGTCCTTCCATCCCTATCCCAGAAATGTCTCTGAAATCTTTTAACAGAAAAATGTATATAATAGGATAATTTCCCGATACCATGCCATTGAGTAATGGAAAAACCTAATGCAACTTTTGTAGTAGTTAATGGGCATCAGTCAGACAGAATCCAGACATACTTCTATTTTCATTCAATTTTGTATGGTATGCTTAAGCTTATATTTAGCTTGAAGCCAAAATAAATTGGAAGTTGTTATTGTATTAAATTGGATGTATCCTCAGGTTTATTCTCATGCTGATGGGAACAAAACGTCCCTTCCCTAATCCCCAATTTTAACTTTTTTGGGGAATGCCTCAGGATCTCTGTCCAAAGTGGGATGTTTCCAGGGATGTCGTCCTTCTAAAGGGACTTTGTAGAGATGGCCTGCTACCCCCCAATGTTACTGTGACACCCTCAATCTTGTGAAACTAATCCTTCAAAAATACAAAAAAAAAATACTATTTCATGCTCAAAAACCAAAGCTTGATTTTTTTTGTGTTTTCATCAATTGTTATTTGCATTGTTACAATTTTACCTTTGCAAGCAAGTAAGAAAAATGATATGGGCCATGGAGGTCCCAGTGTTATGCTATAATTTTAGACTACAAAAAAAAAAAAGTCTGTTTTGTGTTGTTTCAAATAAAAAACCACATTTTCTTCTAAGTTTTTTGGAATTAATTGAATTTTATTTATATTTTTGGTTTTCTGAGTCAATCTCTATTCAGATAATGCTGCTATGATATCAACCATTTTGATTTATCATTAACATATCTAATTTGATAATTGGTATTGAATTATTAACCTATCTAATTTGATAATTGGTATTGAATTATCAATTACCAGCTTGTTCTCAATTCTGTATTCAATTTTGTACATTTTGGGCAGACTATGTTTTATGTATCTGAAAACTCAGAGAAACATTGGATTAAGTCACTATAAACTTAATTTTTTATATATTTATCCTTCAAAGGTTTTCATTAACATAGATCTCAAAGACACTTAGATATATCAGTAGTAGAATCCGACCAAAGTCCTGCTAGGGTTTGTGGCCAACCACATGCTTGAGTGATGAACTCAGCACTAAGAGGCAGCAACCACATGAGGGCGGCAACTGCATCGGGGTGCCAACCACACATTGAAAGGAAATGACCACATCAGAGTGGCACACCACACTTTAAGAGGTGGCAGCCACACTAGACAGTGAACCACACACTTAGGGACCACCACTGCACGACAAGTGAATTTAGATAATGTTGTTTGATGTCCCTAAATTGAGGAATCTTTTTTTGTTCCCGCTCTCACTCATGCATCTCCCTGTCCCAGAAACTTATTATTAAGTCACTGTTATGAATTTTTTACATGATACTTTAAATGTTTTATAAGATTTACATTTGAATAGATTTTCATTGGATTCCATTGCTTTGTATACCATAAAAGGTAATGTAATTACATGTATCAATGTCTTTTTTCAATTTTTGTTGATTTTCAGGTATGTAGATGTGATTCTTCAGCTCATTGACAAAGCTGGTGATTTCATAAGTGACGACATATGGTACAGAGTGGTTCAGTTTGTGACAAACAATGAAGACTTGCAGGTCTATCAGATATAGCATATAATCAGTGTTTAGATATTGAATTATATATGTCTACATGAAATGCTCTTTTGGATTTTGAAATGCTTACGAAAGTTCTCCGTATAGCCATATGTTGCACCAAAGGCTCAGGAATACCTTGACAAACCTGCTGTGCATGAGACAATGGTGAAGGTGAGAAATTTATTAAGATTCTTTTGTCTTGTTCATAACTGACTAGTAACATCTTCATTGAAGAAATGATTGGCTGCATTTCTTTATTAAAAAGATTAATTATCTGTTAGCAACTTAACAGACATGATTAATTATTAAAATAATAAAAATAGCATTTCCCCTCTGCTTTTATGAATAATTCAGCATTTTTTAGTTTCTAGAAATTTTCCCAATTAAATCCTGAGTAATTGGATTCCATTTATAATTTTCGATTTGCCAAGTCGACCCTGATTCTGAGTAATGCTACTATGATCAAAATAGATTTGCAAGCTCAAGATTCTTTTTAATTTATTCTATGCATTATTTTAGTTTATTTTACAAATTTATGTAATTTTGTAATATGCTGCATCTTTACCAAGTGTAGATAGTCTGACTCAAAATTTAAGCTTGTTGAGTCTGAGTTTGTGAACCATGGTTGCAATTTTGCAACAACATAAGTAAATGATAGTTGAAGGAAAAGGAAAGACAAAAGTTTCAAAATAGATACCATGGGCAATACTGTATATCAGAACATATGGAGGATCTACAATGTTTTGTATATGTACTTTCTGAAGAAGGTAGTAGTGCAGATAGTTCTGTAGACAAAAACACTTGCCAAGGCTAAGGAAGGCAAGTTGGTTTTGGAATCTTCACACTCTGCTTTCTAAAATGAATCTGAGACAAAGTGACAGTGATTTTGGTTTCTCTAGGTATTCTCAGTGTATGTTCTAACAAGCTTATTCACTAACAAGCTTATTCACTAGGAATAGCACTGTGCAAATGTATCTGGTGGTTATATGGAGATTGTCTTTGTTCTCATTTAGTGAAGGTATCTCTTAGAAAATGCAAATGCGAGCATGGAGAAAGTATATCAGGGTAAGGTTTACGATCACATCAGAACCTTTTACTGAAGACTGGCCGCATGTACAAAAGATAGCCAAATGAATGATTTCTGCTGAGGGAAAATATGGGATAAAAAGATAAAACAAAACTGATAGGACGACAGTGATAGTCAAATTGAGCACAGATTCCTTGACTGTGGAGCTAAGTTGCACGGATATAGTGTTTGGTATGGATATAAGTAATTATTGATTTTAAAAACTCTGGGATACATATTCAGCTAGGATATGGCACATTATGTGTTTTTATATTTGAAAACATAATAGGGCCTATTTATATTAGGCATTTAATTTTTATGTGTTTGTTTCCCCAGTGCCTTATTTATCTGTATTTTAAAGTTTAAACCATACCCTACCCTTTCGTGGATAATACGACTCTTGATGCCAGTGTGGATCTAAATATCCAAACATGGCAAAATCCGTCACATATTTGGCTTGTTTCTCTATGGATGTAGAATATAGAAGATATGTCCTCATATGCTTTTATTCTAGGGACCCTGTTTTTCATCAATACCCCTGTTTCTACAGTTACCTACAACTTAATAAAATTAGATCTATGCAACTTAGATTCACAGATTCTTACCATAATATTGTCTATAGATCCCAAACAACTCTGGGCCTAAGCTACGCATAATGATTTTAAAGAATAGGAAAAAAAAAACACCTAAAACAGAAGTATGAAAAAAAGAGTTTACAGAGATATCAGGGTTTTCTACATACCAAAACAACTTTCTTGACGTGGTCTCGTGTAATTTTGATCTCCGCAGATTCATCTTCAGACAATGAAAGCAGCAAATCCACAAAGTCCTCATACTCCGAACCACTGCATATTTACTTGATTATTAAATTAGTTATTAAATTTTTGCTGTCATTGATAACAAACTCGCAATTGTGCGTAAGATTATCATTCTGTTTTGAGAAAATATTATCATTTAACACTCTTGTTGTGCTTTCTTTTCTGTGATTATATTGGGACCATTCTTCAAGGTGTAATTGTGTATAATATCATATCTGTAAATGCTGCAGGATGTTGGTAAAGTTTGAACAAGGACCACGCCAGGCTAATGGAGCTCTTTCCAAGCAATATGCGCATACTGCACCACCAGCACCTGATCTATTAGGGGATCTTTTGTGTCCACTTGCTATTGAAGGTCCTCCTGCTCCAGTTGTCTCGACCCCTTCAAGCTCATCGTTGTCTTTAGAAGGTCCTCCTTTAGCCCTTCAATACAGGTAAATATGTTGGAAATTTTGTACATTGATAAACATGGATGTAGATGATGTAGCCTCCCTTTGCTTGGACTTTTAGGTTTGAACTTGTATGTAATTTCTAGGCTTTTACCATCTTTTTTGATGCCTTTGTTGTTTTACTCATTTATTTATGATCTGGTCACCTTTTCAGCCTTTTCTTTCCTATCTTGGCATGCAATGTGTGACAAATTTATTTTTGATTTTGTACATTGCTATATATATTTTAGCAGTTTTATCTTTTATATTTTCCCATGATTATTTGTAAGTTGTAACTGCATATTGTGACATTGAGTGTGCTTACACCATTGTACTTAAGCAGACAAATATGGAAAATCAAGATCATTTTTCATAATTACAAATTTACAACAGACTCACATGGTTTACATGTCGGAAAGGGAGATGTTTGGATTTACAATGGATTGACACAACTTGGATTCATAATTAAAAGTTACAATGGGTAAACATGGCGGATTCATAGGGGCAATAGGAGATAAATAATAAATTCTTAAAATAAATAGGAAAGTTTTATATTATCACCAAGTCTAATGAAATATGCTAAGTGCTCTTACCTGTGAAATTTCTGTGGATCAGGTAATATGGTTTAATCAATCTAGCTAAAGTTTGGTGTTGAAAATGGCTAGGGGACATTTGATATCCATTTTTTCATCCTCGTCTCTTGTGGGAAGGGGATGTGCCCCCACTCTTTGAGAAAAGTTTTCTAAGGGAAATTAATTTAAAATGTAGAAAACATTCAAATTCCTTCATATGGATCTATGGAACTGGTATGCTAATTATCTCTCTTATGTACACTTTCAAACATTAAGTTTGTTCTTAAAGCTTGAAAATGTGAATAATGCAGTCAATTGGGAATGTTGCTAGCGCTTTCAAGCATTGTGCCTTAGAGATAGTGGAGTTCTCTATGAAGATCCTTTTATTCAGGTATGTCTTTTGATACTTGCTCCTCTGTTTTTATTCAGGTATGTCTTTTGATACTTGCTCCTATGGATTCTTCCAATGTCCTTATCCTGCAAAACACAGATTCAATATGTAAGTGGCAAAGATAAATCTTTATGCTATTGATAGAAAACACACAAGATATAAACTAAAATCAATATTTTTATTCAGGCTTGTAGTAACCTTTCTTTCAATTGTTTATTTTCATCTTCTAGTTGTTTGTGGCGAGTAGCATTAATTTGAAAACTCTCACCATCAGGATTATTTTCATGTATAGAGCTTGAACCAAATTCACAACTCACATTATGACTGTGTAAATTCCATCAATTGCAGTCCTTGTCGAAACCTAGATAAAAGAATTAAATGATTATAGAAGATTTCCTTCAATAGTTATTTTTTAAAAAAGATCAAATGTTTCTCAAAGATTCCATGTTTTTAGCATGCGGGGATGCATTTCTAGAGCAACAAGAAAATCCAACATTTTGGGGACAGCAAATCATGGTATATATAATATATTTATAGCTTTTCAATTGTATAACTATATTAATAAACATCATTAAACATTCTACATATGGCTGAAATTCAAATAAATAGTAACATCTATAACATCAAACAACAAACATTGAACATTGAAAACTAAAATCCAAAATTCAGTGAAATTCAAAAATATGACTTTGAAATTTGTACATATGAATATCTAATTTTCTTATATGATATAATTAATGGTCATGAAAATAAATATGCAAATTCCCTATTTTTTATTTTTCCACAAAACATATTCTTTCATTTTTTCATCAACAATTGTTGTGGGATGTGTTAAGATGTCCATAGCAAATGGGAGACATCTATGTCTTGGAGATGTCTAGACATCCCTAGGTGGTACCCCTTTGAACTGATCTAATATGGGAGATTGTGTTAAGCTTATTCAGAAAGGCTATAGTTTGTCATTCTTGGCATGCTGTTAAAATTGGAACTTAATGGTTAAACAGTTTCTGAAACCTTTTGAATCACCACTTTTGTTTTAGTAATTTCTCATCCACATGCAACTTTTCTCGTTAGTAATTGCTTGAAAACCCTAGTTTTTTGCATTATTCTGTTAATTTTCTTTTATAATTTGTGCGGTTTTGATCAAGTATTAGGAAATCCTAATTTAGCAAATCTTAATTTTAAAATCAACAAACCCGAACTTTCAAGAAAAGAATTGGGAGCTTTCGTTTTCACCTTTACAGATTTGGTTCCATGTATACCACAGATATACTGATAACTTCATTATGCTAGAATAAAAAAGTTTGGCGTAGTCTTATACTTTTGATACCCTACTACATCCAACCAATATATTAAATGAAACTTGGCACTATTATAAGCACTATCCTCTTATCTGAGTATAGTCATACTAACTTTTTACACTCGAATTCTTAAAGCGTTTGCAAAGCCTTTCTCCTCGACCTTGTGGTTTGAATTCTTCCACAATGCTTTAACTATAGGCTTCATTACTTATATTCAGGCTCTAACTTTATCATTGAATTTCAATGCAACAACTCATTACAACCAACACAACACACCCATTGGCCAAAATTGTTGAAACTGAAAATTCTTCAAGCATTGGGTTGTATATATCCATTTTCTTTGATCCCATTATATCTCATAATCCAATGGAGGCATCATACCTAGTTAATCATCATCATGTCTCCAAAACTCATTGCCCTGCAAGATCAAGATCCACTCTCAGATAATTATGTTTCATGGTGGGAGTTAGTAAATCTGTTAGACTCAATTTGAATGATGAGAAGAGTGGTCGAGGTGTATTGGGCATAAAAGCAAGGGAGAAGGATAAGGATGGTTATTTTCTTAAGAAAGGAACTCCTCATACAAACTAGGGGAGAGGACCTAGTAGTTGTGCAGTCTAACTTTGCGCTTCTAATTATCCTATGTGGAAATTTCAAATCACTCCCAATTTTTTATAGTAGCTTACTTGGCAAGTCCGTTGCTTATAATTTTCATTTCAAGGCCACATCATCAAATATGATATCACATGAATATGCTTTTTTATCAAGGTGTCCAAAAAGGACCAAAAAATAAGTGAGATCAATACTTGTGCATTCACATCATGAGTAGTTGTGTGTTGATGTGGCATCACATAATTGATTGCTTTTTAGATCAAAGGAATACATTTTGTTTAATTATGGGTAGTGAAGTCACAACTATTGGGCATATATAAACAACTACTATCGAAACTAATGGGCATATATAAACAACTACTATCACAACTATATCACAACTACTGAAACGCGCTCAACTATTGGGTCCTCTCCCCTATGCAGTGTCCCTAGACAACCCACTTGCTTCACTTTATATAACTCACTCATTGGTAGAAATTCCACATGATTTGAATAAAAGGGTCTCAAATAAAATCATCAAAATCAAGCAAAAGGAGGACAACAAAGGTTGTGGAAGTTGACGTTACACCTGCCAATTGCACTTGCATGTCATGAAAGATAATAGACATAGAGGAATGCATAACTTATTAGAGTAGGTTCAAGGCTCACTACCTGCAATTTTTAGCAATTCAAGCCTACCTTCATCAAGCATATTCTATTGTTGTAGAAAGTTAATAGTATGCATGTTATCTCTTACATGTTCAAAGACATGGGCTTTCATGTTGCTCTTCTTACACCCTTTTGAGTTTTCAAATGGAAAAAAGATAAAAACGTATTCTTATTTTTGAAAATTTCAATTTGTTCTCATTATTTATTTCATATTACCTCATAAGGATTGTTTGACCTATTGCCATTAAATTCCTTGAATGTTTGACCTACTGCTCATATGCATGTCATTTTTTTGTGTGCTTATCCATGAGGTTGCCAAACTGGTTCTCTTGGTGATGACTAGGGAATTTGAAGTGGAGTATTTGAGGTTATAGAGTTTTTTATGTCTAAAGGTACTTTCCCACTTCTTGGTTCTACTGGATTATTAAGAACAGATAGTCCACACACAAACAAAAAGTTTGGCACAAATATCACACCTTAACTTTATTTCTAATTTGATTTGGTATCACATATTGATCAAATTTTGCTATCCCAACAATCACTTTCCCTGCATTAATTATTGTAAATAAGATTTCAAATTCTCCCAAACATTGGTGAGAGCAACTAGGATGATGCCATTTTCATGGATAAAATGCCAAAAATTGTTAGTAAAATTGAAGGGTGTGGCTATATTATGAGATGCCACAAATACTCTTAGGAGGCTTGCATTATTCTTTGCATAGTACTTTTGATATGAACTTTGAGCACAGTTAAATGACACAATATTCTACAATGATGGGCGCCCTTGACCATGCAAGATGGTTGCTATTTTGGATAATTCATATAAAGGTATAAATTTACAAACTAGCAACTTTTAGTTGAAATAGAATCTAGAGCAACAATAAGATTAAGGTATAGATTTACTTTTTCCTAAAAATACAAAGGTTATGAGATGTGCTAGGTATAGATTTACAAATAAGCAAATTTTAGTTGAAATAGATTCTAGAGCAGTAGTAAGACTAAGGTATAGATTTACTCACTGTTGTTAGACTCCAATTTGGCAGAATGTAAGACTAAGGTAAGGCGGGTTGGGCATTGAGTTGGGTTGAGTTGCGGGGATACCCTTGAGTCAACAAAAAGAAGAGACAAAAACTCCATAATTTTTTATTAACTTTGAAAGGGGTTTGGATTAGAATATTTTGATTAATTGAAGGAAAGGTAGGTTGGGCATTGGGCTGGATTGTAGGGACATCCTTGAATAAAAAAAAATAGATAAATAGAAGTTCATACTTGTCTTCGACTATTGCATACATCCCCAAGGGATTATTCTTGCCTCCAGCATGACACCCCTTCCCGACCCCAACTTGGAAAAATGTAAGACCAAGGTAAGGTGGATTGGGCATTGGGCTAGGTCGTAGGGATACCCCTGAGTTAGTAAAACCTAGATAAAGAAAAGCTCATACATTTTTATCGTCTTCAACTGTTGCATACATCCTTAGGGGATTAGTTTCACCCTAGCATGACACCCGTTCCCAACCCCAACTTGGCAAAATGTAAGACCAAGGTAAGGTAGGTTGGGTGTTGGGCTGGGTTGTAAGGACACCCCTTAGTTAATAAAAGTTCATACCTTTTTATCATCTTCGACTGTTGCATACATTCTGAAAGGGATTAGTCTCGCCCCAACGTGACACCCCTTCCCGACCCCAACTTGGCAAAATGTAAGACCAAGGTAAGGCGGGTTGGGCATTGGGTTGGGTTGTAGGGACACCCCTGAGTTAATAAAAAATGGATAAAGAGGAGTTCATACCTTTTCATCATCTGACTGTTGCATACATCCCAAGGGGATTAGTTTCACCCTAGCGTGACACCCCTCCTGACCCCAGCTTGGAAAAATGTAAGACCAAGGGAAGGTGGGTTGGGCATTGGTTTGGGTTGTAGGGATTCGCCCGAGTCAATAAAAAATAGATAAAGGGAAGTTCATACCTCTTTATCATCTTCAACTGTTGCATACATCCCTAGGGGATTAGTCTCACCCTAATGTGACACCCCTTCCTGACCCCAACTTGGAAAAATGTAAGACCAAGGTAAGACAAGTTGGGTGTTGGGCCAGGTCGTAGCGATACCTTTGAGACAATAAAAAATAGATAAAGTGAGGTTCATAACTTTTTTATCGTCTTCAATTGTTGCATACATCTCTAGGGGATTAGTCTCGCCCCAGCATGACACCCATTCTCGACTCCAACTTGGAAAAATATAAGACCAAGATAAGGCGAGTTAGGCATTGGGCTGGGTCGTAGGGACACCCTAAGTCAATAAAAAATAGATAAAATGAATTTCATACATTTTTTATCGTTTTCGACTATTTCATACATCCTTAGGGGATTAGTCTCACCCCAGCGTGATGCCCCTTCCTGATCCCAACTTGGAAAAATGTAAGACTAAAGTAAGACAGGTTGACCGTTGGGCTAGGTCATAGGGACACGCCTGAGTTAATAAAAAATAGATAAAGAAAAGTTCATATCTTTTTATCATCTTTGAATGTTCCATGCATCCCTAGGGGATTAGTCTCACCCCAACGTGACACTCTTTTCTGACGCCAACTTGGAAAAATGTAATACCAAGGTAGGGCAAGTTAGGCATTGGGTCGGGTCGTAGGGACACCCCTAAGTCAATAAAAAATAGATAAAGAGAAGTTAATAGCTTTTTATCATCTTTGACTGTTGCATACATCCCCAAATGATCAGTCTTGCCCCAACATGATAGCACTTCCCTACCCCAACTTGGCAAAATGTAAGACCAAGGTAAGGTGGGTTGGGCATTGGGCTGGGTAGTAGGGACTCCCTTGAGTCAATAAAAAATAGATAAAGAGAAGCTAATACTTTTTTATCGTCTTCAACTGTTCCATACATCCCTAGGGGATTAGTCTCACTCTAGTGTGACACTCATTGACCCCAACTTAGAAAAATGTAAGACCAAGGTAAGGCGGGTTGTGCATTGGACTGGGTCATAGGGACACCCTTGAGTCAATAAAAAATAGATAAAGTAAAGATCATACTTTTTAATCATCTTCAATTGTTGCATACATCCCTAGGGGATTAGTTTCACCCCAACGTGACACCCATTCCTGACCCCAACTTGGAAAAATGTAGACCAAGGTAAGGCAGGTTGGGCACTAGGTTGGGTCGTAGGGACACCCCTAAGTCAATAAAAAATAAATAAAGTGAATTTCATACCTTTTTTATCGTCTTCGACTATTGCATACATCTCTAGGGGATTAGTCTCACCCCAGCGTGATACCCCTTCCTGACCCCAACTTGGCAAAATGTAAGACCAAGGTAAGGTAGGATGAGCATTGGGTTGGGTCGTAGGGACAACCCTAAGTCAATAAAAAATAGATAAAGAGAACCTTTTAATCATCTTCAAATGTTGCATGCATTCCTACAAGATTAGTCTCCCCCCAATGTGACACTTTTTTCCGATGCCAACTTGACAAAATGTACTACCAAAGTAAGATAGGTTGGGCTCTAGGTTGGGTCGTAGAGACACCCCAGAGTCAATAAAAAAAGATAAAGAGAAGTTCATACTTTTTTATCATCTTTAAATGTTCCATACATCCCAAGGGGATTAGTCTCACCCCAACGTGACATCCCTTCCCAACCCCAACTTGGAAAAATGTAAGACCAAGGTAAGGTGGGTTGGGTGCTGGGTTGAGTCGTAGGGACTCCTTCGAGTCAATAAAAAATAGATAAAGTGAAGCTCATACATTTTTATCATTTTCAATTGTTGCATACATCCCTAGGAGATTAGTCTCACCCTAACATGACACTCCTTCTCGACCCCATTTGGAAAAATATAAGACCAAGGTAAGATGGGTTGTGCATTAGGCTGGGTCATAGGGACACCTTTGAGTTGATAAAAAATAGATAAAGTGAAGCTCATACCTTTTAAGCGTCTTCGACTGTTGCATACATCCTCATGGGATTAGTTTCGCTCCAACGTGACACCCCTTACCAACCTCAACTTGGCAAAATGTAAGACCAAGGTAAGGCAGGTTGGGTGTTGGGCTGGGTCATAGGGACACCTCTAAGACAATTAAAAATAGATAAAGTGATGTTCACAATGTTTTTGTCATCTTCAATTCTTGCATACATCCCTAGGGGATTAGTTTCGCCCCAGCATGACACCCATTCTCAACCCAAACTTGGCAAAATGTAAGACCAAGGTAAAGCGGGTTGGGCACTGGGCTAGGTTGTAGGGACACCTTGAGTCAATAAAAAATAGATAAAGTGAATTCATACCTTTTTAATCATCTTCGAATATTGCATACATCCCTAGGGGATTAGTCTCACCCCAACGTGACACCCCTTCCTAACCCCAACTTGACAAAATGTAAGATCAAGGTAAGACATGTTGAGCGTTGGGCTGGGTCGTAGGGACACCCCCGAGTCAATAAAAAATAGATGAAGTGAAATTCATAACTTTTTTATTGTCTTCAATTGTTGCATGCAGAGGATTATTTTCACCCTAGCGTGAAACCCCTTCCCGACCCCAACTTGGCAAAATCTAAGACCAAGGTAAGACCGGTTGGGTGTTGGGTTGGGTCGTAGGGACACCCCCGAGACAATAAAAAATAGATAAAGTGAAGTTCATACATTTTTTTATCATCTTTGAAGGGGATTAGTCTCGCCACAGCGTGAAACCCCTTCCCGACCCCAACTTGGCAAAATGTAAGACCAAGGTAAGACTGGTTGGGTGTTGGGTTGGGTCGTAGGGACACCTCTGAAACAATAAAAAATAGATAAAGTGAAGTTCATACATTTTTTATCATCTTCAACTATTGCATACCCTAGGGGATTAGTCTCACCTCAACGTGACACCCTTTGTCAACCCCAACTTGGCAAAATGTAAGACCCATGTAAGGCGGGTTGGGCGTTGGGTTGGGCGTTGGGTTGGGTTGATACACTTAAGTTAATAAAAAATAGAGAAATAGAAATTCATACATTTTATCTTTGAATGTTGCATACATCCCCAACTTGGCAAAATGTAAGACCAAGGTAAGGTAAGGCGGGTTAGGCATTAGGCATTGGGCTGGGTCGTAGGAATACCCTTGAGTCAATAAAAAGAAGAAGAAAGAGTTCATACCTTTTTATCATCATTGAAAGGGGTTTGGATTGGAATATTTTGATTAATTGGAGGCCAATTTGTAAAAAATCATAATGTGATTTTAGTGCACCTATTGATTGACACACAAATAATGCATTCGTATTAAGTAACATATCATACTATTGGTTGCCCAATTCACCCCTTCTCGATCCCAACGTGACAATTTAAACACAAAACAAACTATTTTTTATTCATGTTGAAAAAGGTAGAGAAAAGAGTTCAATCAAAAGATATAACTCTTGGCCGAGCAAATAACAATATAGAACATCTTCAATATTTTTCAAAGTTGACTTGATTTCATTTATGTTGCTCACTGATGTATCTCTTTTTCTTGGTTGCTAGAAATATATTATGGTACGTAGCAAAACTAGAGTTCATTTGATTTCTAGAAATTAATGTTTTTCTCATCGGGATGATTATAAAAGTATATATAACAAGTTGCCACTTTATTAAGACTATCACATCAATCAAAAAACTTAGATTGCGACAACAAATTTATAGGGTTCACAACTAAATATTGGTGCAAGAGGGTTTAGAATTTCATATTTTTTTATATGTTTAAATAATCAAATAATTTATCATCATAGTGAAATACCCATACAAATTACACTTTATCCTTATTATAATGATTACTAGCATTTTCTATCTAAGATTGTAAGTAAGTTCAAGTGCATACTCATTCACAACTAATTATTAGTCAACAATATGAGATGTATAAAATTAAAGATTCAACAGAGTTAAAAATTAGTCATGTATTAATCATCCATTTAGAGTATGTTTCATATGAGAAGCCTATAGTACATATATTCTTGAAAACTTGCAGGTTGAACATAAAAATGCCTTCCTCTCAAAATGAGCTGAAGGCAAACACTGTACAATATCTTGATATTGCATATTTTTTTAATTTGGGATGAGAAAAAGAAAGGGGGAAAAGTTTTGGTCAATCATGTAAGCAATATAGTGATGAATTGATGACACAAATTGTTAAAGTTTTTATCATGTCAAAACCTCAAATCTATCTAATCATTTATACATTTATGCTTGGGATTCTTATCTAGCCACTCTTAATTGTTTTCCTTCTTCCTCTTGTGGGTTTCATAACCTTGATTGGTTTGCATGGTTTGTTATAATAAATGTTAAAACCATGGGAAAAACACCTCGATAGTACCATATTTTGGTTGCAAGTTTAGTTTCTTATATTGATCACAAGATGGTTGTTTTTGAATGTTGTGCTCTTATAATCTAGTTAAGAAACAATCAAAGTTGTGTTAGGAATGTAAAATAATAATAAAAATAGCTTGCATAAATAGTTGTATTGTGGTTATCATTTGGATCAATCTTAACGATTTTACTTGACCAAGGATATTTCATGTTTCTCAACTTATATCATAATGAGTATAGAGTAATCTAGTTGAGGATTTTGGTTAACATAATTTAAAGATATGTATTAGTAAATTGTTGATATATAGTTGATTGTCTTGATACTGGCATTATTAGATGTTAATAGATATTAATATTTCATGACTTAGTCGACTTTTATTAGCCTTACAATGATTTCCATCAATTAAGTATTCATAATTATGCATAAATATCAAATTGTTGTTCGTTATCTCAAATGTTATATTTTGTGATTGGTCTTAACTATATCTAGACCTAGTAGTACATAGTTTAATAGATACAACAATGATATCATATTTAGATGAAATTGTAATATTTAAGTAAATGTTTGAATTATTAATTCTTAAGGCAAGGTAACCTAATAAGGTCATTTTAATGCTAGTTATTAACATCGGTGATTGTGTGATATCCATTCTTATGATCTTGGGTTATTATGTTGTTGATAAAGAGTCCTTTCCCACTCCATGCTTATATTTTTGAATATCTAATAAAGCTATCAATTTGGTACTCAATTAGATTAAAACAAATATTCATGGTATTGATTATAAATTTATATTTGAACATTTAATTATTAACCTAGATATTAGAAGTCTTTGGTATCTTAGATATCATGTTAACTATTATAACGACTCTTAGCATTTATGCTTGGATCTCCATTACTATTTTCATACTATAATTAATGTCATTACAATCTTTGTCATCCTTTTTGTTAGTCCATGAACTGTTTGATAGTTGTAAGATGTCATTCTTGGTCACATTATCATCACGATAATATAGATTCCCCAACATCAATTAAGCTTGGCAATTTAATAATCAATTTTCAATCATCCTATATATGTACTTGATAGTAACCTTTATTTTGAAATTTTGTTTATCTTGTTATAATGTGGATTAGTGTTAGTGGATTATGATTAAAATTAATGTCAAGACTATATTTGAATCCAATGGTCATACTTTATTATTCGTCAACCAAGTATGTAATGGTTAAAGTTTAAGTAGTCAAACTACGAAGCCTTTGCACATTACATAGGCAAGGCCATCAAGTTTAGCCCCTAAGGCACTAGTTTGGCCCTTAGGTCCCTTTCTTCTAAGATTTATTTTGGAATTACCATTTCCTCTTGATTTTGAACATAATTTTTCATTCCATAGAGATCCAATTGTAAACTACCACATGATTTATCTAGTTAAACAAACGATATGACTTATTTAATGATCATGTACCTAATTATCCGTTGGTCTTATGTTGTGCATCTAGTTGTGTAGAAACTTTACAGTTTTAGGTATTGGGAGCAAAAAAATTACTACATGATAGAATGCAAGGGAAACTTGAGTAAGTAGGAGGTATGTCATGTTAATTGAAAGTAGTCATTATTATTTTAAAAATTGATTCATTGCTATCATGACTTTTAACCCAACTATTCCATCAATTGTCTTCTTAAATTAATGTATTATGTTTAAAAAATATATTTGCAAATTAATAAAGTTGGTTTAAATTAGTAGGTTGTGTTGTGTTCATTTAGTGTTTTAAAAGTGAGCACGACAATTTCAGTCATATTTATTTATCTGGGAGCATTGGTGTCATGCCCACTTTTAAAATTATAAATGATTATTTTTTAATTAACAACACTTCCTACTTGCTTAAGTTTCTTTTGCATTTCATTGAATCATAATTTCCTTGCTTCTAATACTTATACCTACAAGGTGTCTACATGACTAGATGCACACATGAGATCAATGGATGATTAGTTGCATGGTCATCAAAATAAGCCAAATAGTTAATTTAACTAAATAATCATATGGTAGTTTATGATTGGATTTACAATAAGGGATAAAGTATGCATATCATCAGAAGAGGTTGGCGAATTCAAAAAAACTTTAGAAAGATAGGATCTAAGGCCCAGACCTATACTTGAGGGGCTCATCTCTATTGGCTTTGTATACATACATGTAGAGGCTTCGTAGTTTGACAACTTGAACTTGAACTGTCACATGCTTGGTTGACCTTGATAATAGGGTATAACCACTAGGTTCAAATGATGTTTTGACATCAATTTCAATCATAACTCACTAACACTAATTCACACTATATTATTACCAATAGGCTATAATTTACAAGACTTAATTGATGTTGGGGAATTTATATTACCATGATGATAATAACTTGACAAAAAATGATATCTTACAAATATCCGAAAAAAATGGAGTCAATTATATTTATCATTACATAGAGGATAAAAGCATATTGCAAGATGATAAGGCAGATCAAAGTTTTAGCCCATTTCACTTTCTTGTTTTGATAGGTTTAGAAATATTGGAATTTCATTTTTTGATAAAATTGTAATAAAGACAAAGAAATTATATTTTATTATAATTCAAATTTAGAAATACAACCTATTCAAATATAATCCAAACACAATATTATTCAAAATAGGTTATAACATTCAAAGATAAAACACAATATTATTCAAAATAGGCTATAATTTATAAGAGTTAATTGATCTTGGAGAATTTATATTATCATTATAATGATAATTTGATAGAGAATGATATCTTACAAATATCAAAAAAGAAGTGGAGTCAATTATATTTATCGTTACATAGAGGATAGAAGCATATTCTAAGATGATAAGGCAGATCAAAGTTTTAGCCCATTTCACCTTGTTTTAACATATTGGAATTTCACCTTTTGATAAAACTGTAATAAAGATAAAGGCATTATATTTCATTATAATTCAAATTTAGAAATATAATCCAAATTACAACCCTATGGTATATTTTTATCATTTGAACTATAATCTAAAATTGACGTTCAAAGCATAATTGACATGAATCAATCTAAACACGATTCTATATAAGTGATACAAATAAACAAGAAACCAACATTAATTGTATCATGAATTGAAAATTTTGACTTATGACCACATCACATATCTAATTATAAAAATTTAGATTTGTGGACATAACTATTAGAAATTGAGGAAATTTAAGAGATAGGAGATAACAAGCACAATGAACAATATGCAATATTGTATTTAGTTGACCTAGAAATGTAATGAGTGCAAAGCCTTTCTTATATAAGCAAGGATGATGCAATCCCACCTATGATGTGAATTGATAAGTTCCCTATGAAGTGAAAAAAAACGTACGCAAGTGTCTTATAGGTGTCAACATTAGAAATATTTAGAGTCTGCAAACTAACAACCTGTATGACCAAGTCATCAATCTTGTGTGCCAAGTGTTGAGTGACCTTTGAGGTGAGATGGAAAGTATTTCAACCTCAAAAGGTGTGTGCATGAGGTTAAACAAATATCTTGGTAACCTCTAGAGGTCTAAAAGTTTCAATATGAAGGGGATAAAATGTCGATGACATTGTTTACGATTCGTCTCTCTTACAAAGACTTCATCGGGCTTTCGGATTTAACCTTGATTTACTATGGTAAACTCTTCAGAGGTAATCTGTAATTATAGATCATTATGTCTTTGATTTTATAGATGGAATTACTTCCAATACATAGTTGTCGGCACCTAAAATTGTCCATGCATTTTCATATAGATCCACACTTGCATATTTTTTCTATTTTCTATTAATTAATTATTTCCCTTTCATAGGTCCCATTTTCTTCTAACAATTGAATAATCTTATTATTTAATTATTTTCACCTTTCCTCTCCCATAATTAAATAATTTTCACTATTATTTAATTACCTAAAACTCCTCTCTCCTAAATTATTTAATTTATTTATTTTTTCCATTTTCTTAAATACCTTTATTTAATTTTAGCTCCTTGATGCATGTCTTTTCTCTCTCATTAATCCTCCTCCCTTGATTAAATTAGTTTCTAATTTAATCTCCACCCTTGATTTCTTTCAAGAAAAGCATATAAATAAATCCCTCATCTAAGCCATTTAGAGAACACATCTCATTATCGATCACCTACATACTACAATTTTCATTCTAACACTCTTATCTATAACATCTCTACCATTTTCTATCTAGACCTCAAGCACAATTCATCTATCATATCAAGATTCACACCATATCATATCAAGATCAAGATCAAGATCAAGATTAAGATCAAGGCAATATCAAAAGTTTGCAATCAAAGTCTGAGGGTAATAACCATGTCAAGAATTCATGTTCAAGGCAACCTTGTTTCATTTTATGCATGCATTATCTTCTAGCTCTTAGACACAATTAAGGTTTGATGTTGAATGCAAATTAGATAGTGCTTCCTTTGACATCTATTTTCTACATCATACATTTTGTTGAATCCGGCATGAACCCCCTAACTATATTTTGGCTCAAGATTTTGAGAAATTCTGAGAAATTTTGGAGTTGGACCCACTTCACTTGATCTAGTTTACTTTTTGCAGGTTTTGTTAGCTTTTTGTTGTAGGTTTTGCATCATTTTTGGAAAAAACCTTAGTTTTCAAAAATTTCATCATATTTTTCAAATGACCGTGAAATTTTTTATGATATTTTTGTTGAAATTTATAGATCTAAAGAAGCTACAAAAGAAAAATTAAGGTTGTATCATTATTTTTGGTGATTTATGATGATTTTATGATTTTTCACAAATCTTCATTTTTGGATGCAAATCAACAAATTTTTTGAAATTTTTTACATCGTTCGAAAGCTCTTAAAATTTTAGTTGGGGATTTGTTCTTTACAAATTTATTTTTGAGCTAAAAATAGTGATAAAAAAATCAAATATTTGTTAATTAGGGTTTCTCCATAATGATTTTGTGATCTTTATAAGAGTTTTATTATCATTATCAAATCTTTTTAAAAAAAAAAAAATCTAACACTCTAATATTAGTGATCAATTATCGTGGTAGGGTTTTGCTTTGTTGTTGGTTTTGTTAATGTGTAGAAAAATAAAATCTTCAAAGGGAAGATTGGATCAAGTGAACATAAATTTGGAGTTAAAGAAAATCCAAGTGCACTCTTTTCAACTCATATCTTTATCTTAAACTTATTTACATCACATTTCAATTTGGATCTAAAAATAATAGGTGTTTTCTCAAAATCACACTTTTCAGCTCATATATTTATCTTAATCTTGTTTACATCACATTTCAATTTGGATCTTAAAAAAACAAGTGTCTTCTCAAAATCACACTTTCAATTTAGACTTAAAAATAACAAATATTTGCATTGCTTGGTGATCTTGTTAGTGCTTGGAGGTGTGTATGCTCTTACCTCACGTTTATATATGATATTGGGAATCAAAAAACACTCTTCAACACTCATTTTTACATCACACATTTCAATATTTACATTGCTTGGGTGATCAAATACATGTGTATGCTCTCTCCTCACATTATAATATGATCTTGAAGATTCAAAATATTATTTGCATCACTTTGGTGTAACCTTTTTAAGAGCCTATTTAAAGAAGTGACGAATGTAGGGGCGGCCTCAACTCTAATGTCTCTGGTGGAGTATAAATAGCAGGGGGTGAATCAAAAGACACGCCTCCTAAAAATGAATCTTATCAATCTTGGCTAAATCCCAAGTAACTTTATACCTTTGAGAAGTGAAAGTGGGGTGTGGACTACTCTTTTCTCCCGACTGTTTGACATTATTCTCTTTTCAAATTTATATTTGGTTTACATACCTTCAAGTGGACGGCATCTCTAAATCCTTGTGCATCCTAGTTTAAAACCATTAGTCAATCTATCTGCTTGAATGATTGTTTGGTTCTTCTTATATTTGGAAGTGTCTTCTTATCATAATTATTTACATTATATCTTGCATCAAATCTTATCTTATATGTGTGAATGTGTATTCAAGATCTAAATCTTAATCAAGCAAGAAAAACTATAAACCTACCTAAAACCATGGATCAAGATGAGTCTTATATATCTTCCATCTTTCATCTCATACCTCAAAATATTGATGAATTTTTTCTTTAACAATCACATATAATCCATGATCATGCATCCCATAAGTAGATTCCGAGATATCTTAAACACCATTTAAGCCACCTTTGAAACCTATATCTAAGTCATGTCACCATTTATGTCATCTTTTCCGTCCATTGACAAGGAAAACCAAAATTTCTTCCATGTTCAACCAACACCCATCCAAACCATATTTCATGCAGTTCACATCTTAGTCAATCCAACGTCAAGTCAAAAACAAATCATCAAAAGATCACTAAAAAACACCATCAAAATACAACTAAAAGACACCTTCAAAGAGCACCAAAAGTCACCCTCAAAGGAATACAAAAGCCCTACAAAATCTTATTTCACAAAGTGTTAGTCCTAGTCTTCTAATTCCACCCACTTTCACCTCATCCATTTCATGTTTATCCACCCCATCCATTTCATGTTCTTTCACTTTCATAACACTTATAGAAATTCAACCATTTCACTCGCTTGACTTTGTTGATCTAAAGCATGACATCATATATCCCCTCTATGTCAAGATCAAAATACTCCCTCTCATGATCTCATTTTTTCTTGTGATCCCATTCTATCTTATAATCTCATTCCATCTCATAACCTCATACTATCTTAAGATCCAAGTCTTTCAACTCCATGCCATAATCTTAATCCATCAACTTTATTGCACGATCCTATACCATCTTATAATCCTACCATATCCAACCCATTTGATGATCCTATCATACCACCTTGATGGCATGATCCTAGTCCATCACAAAAATAAAACTTTCCATCCATTACCTCTCAAAACCCTTTTTCCTATATCACATGATAATCCTAATATTTCACAAGGTCTCAGAGTGACTCAATATGCACACATAAGAGAGACTCATGCCCCACTCCTCATTCTCCTTCATATACAACATGGTGTAGAGATCCTCAAACTCCCTCAAAATGTGACAAGAAAATAAAAGATATAAAAGATAAGGATAATGATCAAGACAAGAGACAATACTTAAGATAAAATGCAAGCTCTCATGCTTGCAAAATGATAATGATAAATATATAAGATGATGATAATAAAACATGCAAATGTCAATGCACATGATAAAGATCAATGAAGCAATTTAAAACAATGTATTGAACAAGATAACAATCACAATACCTTGTGCCAAGAGATATGATCAAGTTTTTTATTATAATAAATTAGTAAAGATTTAGGTCAAAATATGTTAGATGTTAATTTGATTTAGCAAGAATCTTTTTCTCATAATGTTTATTAAATCCCAGTGTTTTACAATGTTAAAGAATCATGTGTCTGAAGTCATGATGAAAGACAAGATTCAAAGCAAAGAGAACCATTTTTGGGCCAACCCCAAAGAGACCCAAAAACACTGAGAGGCCTGCAAGATTAGACAAAACTAGAGAAGCTGCAAAGGAGAATCACTTTTGGGCCAACCCCAAAGAGACCTAGAAACACCGAGAGGCCTGCAAGATTAGACAAAACCACAGAAGCTGCCAAAAAACTAAGCACAAATGAAGGATGACATAAAAGAAAAAAGCCCCAAGATAAGTAATAGCTCAAGAGACACTTTCCTCAGAGGTTGCAATGTTTGTAGGTGGCAGAAAGAAGTGCACTGCATGTGGCTCAATGAGAGCGTGACGAATGAGAAGATGAAGAACTTTGTAGAGCTCATAAATTGGGTTGCAAACTGAGTTACCATAGTGAGGCTGTTGGATCTCAGTTGTGTTTATGGTTTTTCCTTGATGAAAAAATCTCCTTCAGTTGGTTCTCTTTGATAATCAGTCTTAGTTTGGATCCTTATGCTTTATTTATGGCACCTCCTTGATGACTTTGGCATTAGCTTACATTCAGATAGTTTCAGATTAGTTTCTCATGCTTTATCTTGGTACAATTTTGTCTATATGGTTTACTTGTCTTGGAATTTAGTGGACAATCTACATTTAGAATTTTAATATCTTATGGTACTGATCAGTTTGAGCTTCGTGCAGTCTCTGGTTATCTTATTTATACATTGTTTCGGTGACAGAAAAAGAACATTTCGGCATGAAAATGCTAGGGTCTCCCCGATCCATTTTTCTGAGAAATGTCTGTGTTTCCTATCGATAAGACATTTTTGATGTCTTGACGATTGGATTTTACCTTCAACCAGCTTTCGGCGTGACAGTCATGTGGTCTTGGTGACAGTGGAAAGGTCTATTGGCATGAGTTTTGTTCACCGCTAAGAGGTCTTACCGAATGAGTCGGGTCTCACCGACTATTACATGAGGTGGTTTATCGGCGTAAGTAATCCCTATCGACATATTGTTTCATCGAGCGCATTGTGTCTTGCCAACCGGCACAAGAAAGAACATATCGGCAAGAGTTACGGCATCGATATGATGTCTTAGCGAACCCATCAAGTCTTGGCGACTAAGTCTTATGAGGGGCTTTCAGCGAGAGGTTGGTATTGTCTCAGCGACAGAGGATATATCAGCATGAGTTTAAGGCTTCGGTGAAGGGTCACAGCGAAATTGTTATGTCTCACCAACCATATGCATGTGGACGTCTATTGGAAAGACTTTCACGTGGTTTCGGTGACCGAGGATGAACTTATCGGCAGGATTTTTGTTATTGGGGTAGTGTCTCATCGAACTTGAAATGTCTCCCCGACTAGTGCATATGGAGGTTCATCGGCAAGAGTTGTGGTGTCGTTATATGGTCATAGAAAACTATTTTGGTCTCACCGACGGGCACATTAAAAGATTCACTTCGGCCAGACTTGGAGTATTCAGTTTAGTATCTCAGCGAATTCAAGTGTGTCTCACCGACCGTATGCATATGGAGACTTATCGGTAAAACTAATGGCTATCAATATAATGTCTTGGCGAGACCTTGTTGTCTTACCGATCAGCAACAAATGGGTGCTTTTCGGTGAGAGATTTCATTCGATATAATATCTTGGCGAGGTTTTCTTGTCTTGCCGACTGACGACGCAAAGGTATGCATCTCGGTAAGAGTTGGGGTTTTTGGCGTGAGGTCTCGGCGAGTGACCTTCGGTCTCGCCGATGGAAAACAAAAGGGTCTCTGTCGGTATGAAAATTGAATTCTCTTGGCGATCTAAGGTGTGTTCGGGTTGTTTCAGTATGACACAATATAATGTACGGGAGGTCTCCCCGATGTCGGTATGTTATAGCGACCCGCTTGGGACAGATGATCTCATCGGCAAGAAAAACCTTATGTCACGGCGACCAAAATGTATCATGTGGACTTTCGGTGAAACATAATGAAATCTACATAACGTCCCCTCGACAGCAGGATGTCACAGCGACTTAGAATGGCTAAGGTTTAAGTCTTTCAGTGAAACTCAATGAAGTCTACAAGATGTCTCTCTGATATCAAAAGGCTATAGCGATAGTGAATGGAACAAAAGGGCATCTCGGTGAAAAAGACTCTTGTGTCTGAGCGACTGAAACAAATTTAACAGAAATGTGATCTCAGGGAAACATAAAGATCTTCGATATGGTTTCTCCCCGACGGTAGAAGGTCATGGCAATGCACAAGGACCAAAGGAATGATCAACGTTATAATTGCCTTTGGCATACTTGTCTGGATGTCTCAGCGAACGTTTAACAAACTCTGTCTCTGTGGCCGATATGTGATTTTCTAAGTATAGTTGCATGGCGACATCTTTTGCTGGCATCGAATCTCTGGAAAAATATTCTTTGAGAATTTAGAGGATATGATTTTCTATTAGTGGGTTGTCATGGCTTTGATGAAAATATTTCAGTTACAATTTGAAATCTCCTGATTCAGCGCAAAAATTAAAGCTCTCTAGATAGGCGTTACTCCTGATTTTTACCATCATCTATAGATCATCATTATTCAACTTCATATTCTAAAATTAGCAAGAGTGTTTCAGAATCTTGTGAAAATTGATTTTTGCAAATTTCTTCATGACTGACATACTTGAAATGTATATAAAAACCAATGTTGAAAACAGTGAAAGGGTTGTTGGCCAGTAATTCTGAGAGATAGTTATTTTGGCCGTATCAGGAGATGTATTGGAAAACTCTATAATACAAGAGTTGGATTCTTAGGGTATTAGGGAGATAAGAGTGTTGAGTTTCTTGAGCTTACTAGAAAACAAAGAGATCCTCTGATTTTACTATTGTTCTAAAAATAATTTGAGGGGTTGGTGCTCCTTGAAATTGGTGTTTCAAAATGAGGGGTTGGTGCTCCTTGAAATTGGTGTTCTCAAAATGAGGGGTTGGTTCTCCTTGAGTTGGTGCTCAAAAATTAGCCTATAAGGCATTGTTAACAGTGGTTTTTGAAGATTAAGCCAGTAAGGCAGTTTAGGAGTGGTTTTTCTACCCCAGGAGGGTTTTCCACTCGGAAAATCTTTTGTCTCTTTGTTCTTCTGTGTGCTCACTGCTTTTCTGTGTTGTTTCAGTTCACTGTTCGGATTATTACTATTCTCAATTTTGTTTATGAATGATTGCATTCAACTCATGAATGCATTAATCAGAGTAATATTGAGATCAAATTTGAGTTATGTTTTGGAAAATGCAAGATATCTCACTCAAATCATATTTTCATAAGTTGTCTAATAGACTAAGTTAATGTCTTTGTGCTTTCAAAAGTGATTACTCTAATGTAGAAAGAAAAGGAAATCAGAATTAAAAATCTTGGTCGAAGTTGAAAAAGTTTAGACACTGATTCACCCCCCCTCTCAGTGTCTGTCCATAACTCCAACAGAGGCATGAGATCAAGAAGGAAGAATCTAAATTCTCATGGATAATCATTTAGCAAACCATGGGCCATGGCACAAAGAAATTTAAAAATTTGCCTATTTGTAAGAAGATGTTCTTTAAAAAGAATACCACCCACAGAGTTTGAGCCCTGGAGTATATCATAGCTTTCTAGTGCTGGTTGCAAGGTGGAGAGTGGGAAAACATGCGGGAACAAATAGGTGCTAGCCAGAAACTTTACCATTTCCACACACCACAATATGTCCATAAGATTTGATACAAATCTTGATGCAATTTCATATGGAAGCGCCATTGCATTAAGTTCTCTAATCATAGCCCAAAACTACTTCAATTGCATCCAAAACTTGTTTGCATTCGAATGTAAAGGTTCTTCTTAATTTTTCCTCTATGAGAGGGGAACTATCATGAATCTCATGAGTTCTAGGAGGGACTAATACCCTAAATAACCTGTCCATTTACAACCAGAGGTAATGCCAACTGAAACAAAAGAATGTGTGTGAAAAAAAGCTATAATTTCCATGTTTAAAATAGAGGACTTGGCCACCGTTAACAATGCCTGAACACTAGTTGTACCCTTTCGAGGTGAGAGCCAAAGGTAATAAATGCCAAAGTAAGGCATGTACCTTGATCCACTAATTATTTTCCAAATGTCACAGAATGTTTTATATCTTGGAAATGTTACATATCAAAAGGAAATTTTGCATTTCCAAAGAGTGAAATCCATTAGATTTGGGTTCTCCAATGTCAACAAGAGTCACTTTTTATGCACAAGCATTAAAGAAAAGATAAGACAAAATAAGCAATATTTAGTGCCATTTTTGACCAAATGCACATGCTGCTACCAAAGGGAAAATCTAGGTGGATTACCAAATTTGAGATTAATGCCAAATTTATAGCGACACCATAAGTCCCTCACACGCATCCAATAAAACGAGACAAGCTCAAATTTTTGGAAACCTATGAAGGAGGTGGTGACAACTATCTGTACCAAATGAGCATATATGGCCACGAATCACAAAACAACTACACTTAGGGTCTTAAATGCTAGTGTACCAATGACCCAAATGAGATCTCCAAATTTTATTTGTTATAGTTCGCCATCATTTTTTCAAGAACTTCACCATATCTAAATTGGGGCCAAGTCCATCTTTAATATTTAAACATTGCACAAGGTACAAACAACAAGATTCAAGGGAAAGGCCTTGCTGGTAGGAGCAGATAATGGCAGGTGTCAATATGTGAAGAGGAGATAAGTAACTACCAACTAAATAGAGCACAAGTATAGTCTGGGTGGGGGGTTCCAAATTAGGTTCTTCCTAACTGTGGGGGCCTTGTTTTAAATTGCACTAGCTTTAGGAAGCTTAAGAAATTTCCAATTCTTTAATATCAAAGCATCCCATGAAGAGAAGTGTTTTAATAAATGTGCATTTTTTAATATGGTGGATGTAGTTACTTTGGAAATGGAGATTTCAATTTTTTGCAGGACTTGGGAGATAGTGGAGGGATTTTTCCTAAAGATTATGTTGTTTCTCTCAAGCCATATGTTCTAGATTATGATGGAGGGACAAATCTCCCATAAGCCTAAAAAAGAAGAGGGGGAGAAGAGAAATGGCCAAGAGAGGAAATGGATTTATGAAGAGAACCCAACCAATAAAGCTTTCCCATAACCCAAGTCCAATAGTGTGCAAAATCAGAACTCAAATGTAGGTGATCAGTAGATTCAAAGGAGTTCCCACACATGACACATGGAAATAAAGGTGTTATACCCAATCTATCCAATATCATACCAAAAAAAATCATGTTTTTGATTGCAAGCAGCATTAAGGCACCTGCTTTAGGAAGAACATAAGGGCCCCAACAAAGTCTAAAAGGCCAAGGGGTTTCATGATTGCAAGATGCTAGGGAGTTGTACCCATCTTTAACATTATATTGACCAGTTTTGGATTTTATCCATACAATTTCATCTTTCTTGTTGGATAGATATATGTGCCTTTTAGAAAGTTCAACTTTTAAAGAAGCCTTTTCATGGGGGGGACTTGCAAAGAGTCAAAATATTTCCACTTCACTATTGATGGATTAGAGGGATCAATAACCAGATAGTCACGAACCTTGCTGCCCAACCATGATTTCAACATAAAGTTAATTTGCTTCCAATTACCTAGGGTCCAAAGAGGCTTGTGGCCATTCTAGGCATCGTCCCAAAATAGAGCCTTTTCCCCATTGTTTATAACCTTGTTAACAATCAGATATGCACCCTTTGTGAAATTTGCAAAAAATCAAACTATCTGTTGAAACATGGAAACTCTTTTCAGATGTGGGTGATCTATGTGAAAATAGAATCTCCAGAGTGAGTTGGTTCTCCGAATGATGGATCTTATTCTAAGTGATTTCCTAGGAAAAAGGATAGAGAATATGACTAAAATGAAAACCTATCTAATATGATCTCAACTTAATAATGACTTTGATATTCCACCGACAAGCAGTCTCTAGAAAAACAACAATGAATTCACAATCTCTCATGAACATCAGTACAAAATTGATTTGCATGAAGGTCTGAACCTAAACACAACATGCAACTTGCATTAAATGAACTTTTTGTATCAATAATCTGCAATATTAGGACATAAAAAGGATCTGTAGAACAGAATCATAATATGAACATCATACTAAAACTGCAAATAAAGACCAAAAATGGAGATAGGAATGCTGCTTTTTATTGAATGAAGGAGTGAAACTGTCAAAACTTGAGTACAAAGAAGTTTACAAGCTCATAAATGTGTAAGAGCAAGAAACTAGAATTTGAATTGAGAAAACACTAAGTTTTCTTCAAGATATATCTCCAAAACCTTAATCCGAGCTCAAGAAGAAAGCTCAAGGAAAATCATCAAAAATTGCCCAAAAGTTTGCACAAAAGCGGAAAAATCACACTTTTTGCATGTACAGATTGAAAAGCTTCTCAAAATAGGTCAAATATGCTTTAAAAGCAAACAAAACACCTTATCTCTGCATCAAGAAGTTTAAATTTGACCAAGGAGAGATCTCTCATAAATCTATTAAAAATAGCAAAGAAATAAAACAACTTGTTTTATTCTTGCTTTACATGGCTTGCATATTTAATATTCTCACAATTTGATTATTTTTGCAATTAAAGATTTTTGGAAATCTTTTGCAAAACTTATTTCCTTATTTCTCCAATTACAATCTTGATTTTTCTAAATAAAAAATAAAAAAAATGATGAATATTATCCTTACATTGTAATTGATTTCTTTAAAATCAATTTAAAAACAAACAAAGCCAAGGCACATATCTTACCTAGGCACTAAAAATAGAAAACCTTAGTCACTTATTTTGATAAAATCCCATCCTGTTCATTGATTTCTAAAAAATTAATAATAAAAACAATAAATCTTTAAGGCTCTATGAAAACAAGGCATATATTAAAATTCCTTAGGCTTCGATGCAAAAAGGGAACCTAAGCACATATGCAATCCGCCACCATATGTTTTTGTTTAGGCTTTGATATTTTTCAGAAAAATAAAAACCTAAGGCATTGACCACCACTATGTATTGGGACTTATAGATAAATGTTTCTTTTCAAAGATGACTAAGTCATGGCATAAAGGGATTGACCTCCATGGTATTAACTTGACATTAAAATTTCAAAAACTTAAAGGAAAAATTCCCTTGGCCGACTTAGGTCCTTGAGAAATCCTAAGACAAAACTACCATTCCTCCCATTTTTTTGCATCATTTGGACTTGAAATTTTTTCCTTCTGCTATGAAGAGCGCCGCCACCATGAGAGCTTAGGGTTTCAATGTTTTGATCAGGATTCGAGCTCTTTTGCTTGCTTTTCTTGATGAATCCTCATAGTCTTCTGATGGTAAGAAAATTCTCAAGCTCTTTCGAGCTTCTTTAATTCATTTTCAACAGGATTTTTGGCCTTAAGGCCATGATATGTTATTGTTTCTAATAAAAATTTGTATTTCCTATGTGTGTTTCTTCCTGGCCGCCATGAGAGTGAGCTCAACTTGGGCATTCTTTTCTAGATTTTGACTGCGGGTTTAAACGAAATCTTCTTTCATTGAGCTTGGGTAACTGAATGTCTCTTTTTCATTGCATTTCACTCTTAAATAGCTCATCTTGAGATAAGTTTCAAAAAAGTATGAATGTGTGCTTCTAGCTGCGACAATTGTAAGTTTTTTGATGATTTTCTCACAGAAACACTTGAATCTGGGTGCCATGCTTTGTATTCCTCTTGGCATTTTCTATATGATTCCATTGTTTTCTTCAAATCTTGGGCCTAGACAATGAACTCAAAAGCTTTATATTTCAAAATGAAATCTAGGACTGAAAACCCCTCCTCTTGGCCACGACCATTCATGCTTATAATGGATGTTTTATAATTTTTTGGGCTCGACCCAAGAGAGTATAGTGTATGTTCTTTATTTCTAGAACAAAACCCTATATGGGTATCTGTATTTTGAGGATAATGTTTATTTTGTATTTATGAATAATTCAAGCTCGACCCACCATGGCATTTATGCACTCTATTTTTCCTATCAAAAACCTCATGTGGATTCTTTCAAAAATGAAAGAAAATATTTATCTTGTTTCTTTGTAGAAAACTCCATGCGGGTATTCTTGAAAATTGTACTATCTCCATTTTAACTTTGAAACCCCAATGTGGGTATTCTGGAAAATGAAAGAAATCTATATTTTTAAACCAAACCCTCATGTGGGTATTTGAAAAAATGAAAGAAAAACCCCTCTGTTATCTTGTAGTAGCATTGCACTTGCGGGGTTATAACTATTTTGAAATGAATACCACCTTTGGCTATAAGTTGATAACCAAACATGGGTAACCTATTTTTCAAGAGGACAAAAACTCTTGAATTTTGTGCATTCAACTTAGACTTAAGTCTTCATGGGTTGTAGCTTCACATCTGCATATTGATTCTTCACACTTCCTGTAGCTTTTACTTGCAGAGACTTGAAACACATGATAACTCCAGATGGATTCTTGTATTTCTATTATGCACTATTGTGACTTTCATGCTATTTCCTGTGTTGCTTCAACTTGTATTTTTAAAAGTTTTGTCTAATCTAGAAATGTCCCTTGATTATTCAAACTCTTATCAAGTATCCTTTGAAAGCATAGCTAAATGATACAAACAACTCTCTGAAACAATGTACTTTTAAACTATTTCCTTCTCTTAGCCAAAATGAAAGTGGTTGTGTCTAACATATTTGACCACTATTTTTGTACTTGAAAAGTTGCTTCTTCATTACTCAAACAAAAGACTATACTATCTATGTTTTGATCAAATAGTAACACTGTTCCTCTTAATGGAACTCTTCATGCATTTTTATGTTCCATTAAGCAACTACAACCGAAATGAACCTTGATCCTTAGTATACTTTTGATAATAGTGCTTTGAATCTTTTCCAAATGCTTTTAGTTATCACCTCTTGATATTTGTTGATAAGGCATCATGTATGTATGTTCACTATCACCATCATGAGCATGAACATTGCTGTAATTTCTCATAATATCATAACATAATGAATAAACAATACTCATGGCAACCAAAGCAACAGTATAGAAATATTTTAGATTTGCAATCATGAAAATGATGCATTTCAGTTGAATTGATTGAACTAATTAACTCTGTTGTCCACCTGTAGCTTTCAGAAAAGCATATTTACTTGATTGTTATGAGTGAACAGTCAGATTAATGGCTTTGATGAATGAACTCTGCTTTACTCTTTTAGTTGTATAGTTCAGATGAACATGGTGATTGCACTCCTTCACTCAGCCCCATCTGTAATACCAAAGGGAGAACATGTCAAGCTCTACCCTTGTGGGAGCTCATTTTTCTCCACATGCTTGGTCTTCAAAAGATAATTAGCTACATGACTTTTCCTATACCTGCACAAGGAAACAAACAATGTTAGCAAAAAACAATATATGATGATGATGTTTCCCTTTTTAGTTCATGTTTCTGTTCTTTCCTTTAGTTGATTTTATTCATTGCAAGGATTGAAATATATCTCTGTTAGTATGGCATGTAGTATAGTTCATATCCTGAGCTCTTAATTGACACCCTTCTCAATCTTTTGTAGGTACATTCAGGAGCGGAAGCAGGATGGAGCAAGCTACGAAGCATCAACCAAAGATCAACTCAGGTAATGATAGATATGTCCCATGTTATTTGCTTCTCTCTTTTAGTTGTATATTTTCTTTTTTTGTAATGAATGGAACTGGCTAAAACCATGGCTTGTGTGGATATTTAAATTTATTCTTTCATTTCTATTCTGAAAGAAAATGCATTGAAATGCAAAATTGTACTATCATTTGTATTCTTGCAATCAAATGAAAATATGTAATATGAATAACCTTTTGAAATAAATGAAAGCATTATGTTATGCATAATCATTTGTATACTCAGTTCTGTACTCCATTTGATTGTAAAAATTTGAGCAATACTTCTGAAACTCAGTTTTCTCAAAACACTTGCATTTCTGTTACTTGATAAATGATAATATAGTGCAAACAACACTTAAGCATATGTAGAATTAACAATATTTAGTTACTTTCAAATATAACAATATTTAGTTAGCTCCACCAATTGAGTTGTAGGGAAAAATTGGTAACAAACCCAAGAATGATGGGGAAGGAGGATTGATTGGAAAGAAGAAATGGAGTTCCAAATTTTAGAGCCTTGGGGAAGATTCTTTTGCATAAATATTTGCTACCTTTCAAGAGAGTCTAGATATTTGTATTTCATAATTCTGCACTATTTAAGATTTGAGCTAAAGTAAGTTTTCCAAACCAACCTAACACCAAGAGCTTTATTTTGTTAAAAAATATCTCTTAATCTACCCCCCCTTTGCATTTGGGTTCACAAACCAAATCCCACACAACCAAGGGTAGTTTCTTTTTTGAAGTAACATTTTTAGACTAGAGAAAATCTTTAGAAACCTTTTGAAGAAAACACCCTTTTCCTTTAGGAAGTTTAAATACTGACATTAGATAGATTGGAAGAGAAGAGTTGATTTAAGCATTACCAACTTTCCCGCAAAGGATAACCATTTTGACTTCCAAAGAAAAATTCTATTAGATATTGTGGAGATTAACTTATCCCAAAAAGCAAGCTTCTCGTTTCCTCAGAAAAAAGGGATGACTAGATATTTGTAGGGGAGAGAAACACATTGGAAGTCCCAAAATTTTAATATTTGAGATTTGACCATAGGGTTGACGTTCAAGGAGATCTTTTATTGTTCAGAATTGAAATATTGCCCTGAAAAAATGTAGTAGTGTGAAATAATATTTTTAATTACCTTAGCTTCTTCCATTGTGGCTTTCCCCAAAAGGAGCGCACCATCAACAAAAAGGGAGTGTGAAATGGGAATAGGAAATGGGCGAACCGTTATTCCTTTCCAAAGCCTTGCTTCGTGTGCTGAGATAATGGATCTGCTTAGTCCTTCTGCCATTAAAATGAACGAGGGAGAGAGGGAGTCCTTGTCTTATTCCTTGTGTGGGAGAAAAAAAACCATGTGGGGATCCATTTAGCAAAACAAAAAATTTGGCACTCGAAAGACAAGAATATATCCATTTACACCAACTATAGCAGAAACCAAATTCTTTCAATACATCCATTTAAAAATTCTAGTTTACCCTATCATAGGCTTTAAACATGTCCAATTTCAAAATAGCCATTGGGTTTTGTCCAACATCATTGAATGAAGAACTTCATGTGTCAAAATGGCACCGTCTAGTGTATCCTTCCCAAAACAAAACTCCGTAGCTTCGCAAGTTTGGAAGCGATAACCTTCATAAAAATATTATATATTGAGTTGCATAAGGCTATCGATATGAAGTCATTAAAAGAAGTCATTTCCAGTTTCTTTGGAATAAGGGAAAGGAAGGTTACATTCAATTCCTTTAAAATATTTCTACTCCTTGATTCTTCCAAAGAAAGGACATCCTGACCCACAAAGTCCCAGCCTTTCTGAAAGAAAAGAGTCGTAAATCCATCTGGGCATGGAGTCTTTTCAGCTTCCATAGACAGGATCACTTTTTTGATTTCTTCCATAGAGAATTTAGCCATCAACATGTTATTGTGATCATTTGAAATGAGGGTTGGAATGTTGTCAATGACTACATTGTTTTCAAGAGGTTTTTGAACACTTCTTGGAGCTAAAGTATTTTTGTAATAGGAGACCGCTTCAATACCAATTTCCTTTTCTATACAAAGGAGCTCACCTATGGAGGAATGAAATGAGATAATCTTATTTGATTGGTTTCTCAATTTAGTTGAGGCATGAAATTTTTTTGTATTTTTATCCCACTCTTTTAACCAAGTCTCCCTGGTTTTCTGTCTACAATAGCTTTCTTCACGAGTGAGAATTTCTTCTAGCTCCGGGCTTTTAGTTTCTTTTCTTTATCATAGAGAGAATTCTCCATTCCCTTTTTAATGACCACATCATATAAATCTTATAATTCCATTTGCACTCTTAGTTTTTCAAAGAATATGTTTTTGAAATAGGTCGTATTCCAATCCTTTATATTGTTTTTAAGGAATTGTAGTTTTTTTCTCAATTGGAACATCCTTGTTCCTTCCAGAAAAGGACAATTCAACCACCATTCTTTTACCAGAAGAATGAAATTTGGATCTCTAAACCACATAGCTTCTAGTTTGAAAGGGCTCTTGATAGCTCCCTTGTCATCAAAGAAAGAAAGGGAGATAGGGAAGTGATCTAAGCTAGCTAGAGTATGTATAATTGAAGTGAAATCCCAGGAGGTAGTTAACTAATTATCTGACAACAAAAAGTGGTTGAGTTGTTTTGCAATTTGAGAAAAATATTTTCATTTATTTGTCCAAGTAAAAGTGCCATTTTTTTATGGACAATCATAAAGTTTATTAGAAAAAATAAAGTTGTTGAAATCATCCCATGAATGGTGCATGGGTCGTAAATGTTGAAAAGATAAAAAGAATTATTTGTTTTCAAATAGTGATTGAAGCCCTTATCCAGTTGGCATTGGATTCAAACTGATCCACTCTAACACAGTTTTTATTCCACAAAATTGCTAGACCTCCTGAGGCTCCTAGAGCCGGGGAGTCAATTATGCCCTAGTTGGTTTAAGAGCCAAACAAATCTAAAGCAAATTGGGATGATAGTTTTGTTTCTTGTAGCAATATTAGTCAGAGAAGGTACCAAATAATTGACGCTTGATAATGCATTGTTTGTTAGGGGCATTTAAGCCCCTAAAATTCTAAGATAGAATCCACATTGTGCTCGAGGAGAGATAATGTCTCTCCTTGTTCTCAAGATTCTTCCTGAGGTTTTACACCCCATAGTAGAATTGCACTGAGTGATTTTGGGGGAGGGGCCATTCCCGCAACCCTTCTTAGAAGCTGATTGAAGATTCATCTCTAGGGTTGATTGTAATCCAGCCATAATTTCCAAGTTTGTTTTCTCCTTGATTGATTTATTCCCACGCTTACTTTTGGGAGTAATAATAGCCTTGAAGTCAGATTCAAATTGGGATATTGGAGGAGAGGAAAGAGGTTTGGAAGGAGCAACAATAGAGTTGGCAGGTGGAGAAGCAAAGTTAATAGAGTTGGTGTGTGGAGAAGCAAAGTTATTTGAAAAGCCAATTTTTCTTTTGGGCGAGAATTGAGAATTTGGGGGGGAGTGGGTTTGAATTTAGAAATTGACTCCTAAAGAACTTCATCTGCTATTTCTTCAATGAGACCTTTTTCTACCTTAATAGTCATTGTTTCATTAACAAAATTCATTAGATAATATTTTGAGGCATTGAGTTCTTCTAATTGAGAGATATTTCTTTTAGAAGGAGTGTGGGGAGAGGGGGAGAGTTGTAGGTGTCGATTTGGGCTGTCTGGTGAGCTTTATCTACCTCAACCTTTTTCAAACTTGATGACTAAGTGTCAATTTTTTTCTTTCATGGAGGGGAAGAATGACTTGAATGGGCGCTACTTGGTGGATGATTTATATCCATATTTTTTGTTTGAAATAAAAGGTTCATGATTATTCAAAGAAGAAAGAGGAACATGGCTAGATTGATTGCTGCTAGAAGCCTGATTCACGCCCAGATCCCCAGTAATGACAAATAAATCCATCAACTCGACTCTTGAAAAAATGTGAAAATCAATAATAATATTAGCCTCTTTCCAAATAGAGGTCTCCCATTTTATAGTTTGAGTCCATTCTTCTTTTATGGTGGAGAGTTGTACCTTTTGGGGTAAGGAGGAAGAATCTTTAATCAGATCCCAAACCTTAATGATGAGTTTGCCATTATTGATTAAAAATTCGCTTTTTAGAAAATTCATAAAGTGAGGCAATTTGTTTAACAAAGGACGAATCAAAATATTCCACTAGTAAGAAAGGCATGGAAAATCAAACTGAACAAGGTGACATTTTTAGGTTTTCCAAAGACATATTGATCTTCTAGTCAAAAATACCCAAAAATGTGTTTCCACACCAAAATGGACCTTTTCAAAAAAGCTTATTCTTAATCATTGAATTTTTAAATAAAATAAAGAATAAGAAGCTAATACCACTATTAGATCAAAGAATTCATACCAATTGTCCTTTATCAGAGAGAAAATCTCATAGAGCGGACGGTCTTCACCCCAAATGTGAACAAAAAGACCATTTTGCTCACAGTCTACATATTGGGATTCAAGATGCAGAGGAATTGTTGGGATTTGTGTCCATTGTGGACTACCTCTCACTTCAACCCCATTTCCTAAAAAGGCTCTAAGGTTTGTAGGCCTACCTTGAGTGTTTGTTTGGGGATTTGAAGATTGCTTCCAATATCTCCTAGGATTCCCCAATGTTCTAGAGCTAAATCTGTTCGAATTAGTTTTGCCACCAAAATGAGTATATTATGCATCCATATTTTCTTTGTTTCTAGAATTTTGATTCCCAGAAGGAGGCTGATCATAGGAGGAAGAGGAGAAACTTGACTAAGCATTTGATGAATTTTGGTGTTGCATCTGCTATTCTCCTTGTTTTTTAGGATTGGAATCCTGATGCCTATTGTCATAAGAACACTGATAGTCTACCTCAAAAGCTTAGCCATAGGGGTGCCCAACCTTATGTTGATCACTAAATCGATAGTATCCACCATTCGACTGGTCAAACACATTCAAGTGTCCATGTTAGGGTTACCAAATTGATGATCTTGGAAAATTTGAGCCCTTTGTGGATTTGATAATTTGGGGATTTCCAAAATTCCTCGATCCCTCCAGGGTACAAAAACATTGTCCTAAGGGTAATGGCATTTATCCGCTGGGTGGTCAAGCTTGTTACGAGGTGATGGGGGCCAGGAGAAATTTGGATCATTTGCTCAACTAACTCTTTTTTTCTACGTATTGGAGGTATCCATAAACACTCAATTCTCATTAAAACTTATCTAACCTCAAGGAGGTTTGGGGAAAAGTCCATTCATATACCCTCATTATTAAATTAAGTTAATAAACAAAGCATAAACTCTTTAAACATTGTAAAACATTAAGTTTTAATGAACATCATGGGCAAAAGATTCTTGTTAAATCAAGTTAACATCTAACATATATTGAGCCAATTATTTAGTAATTTATAACAATAAAAAATTTAATCATATCTCTTGTCACAATGTATTGTGGTTGTTATCTTGTTCAATACGTTGTTTTTTGTTTCAATAATCCTTATCATGTGCATTAACATTTGTATTTTTCATTATCATCATTTTTCATATTTATCATTACCATTTTGCATGCATGAGAGCTTGTGCTTTATCTTAAGTCTTGTCTCTTCTCTTGATCATTATTTTTATCTTTTATATATTTTCTTTTCTTTTCACATTCTATGGAAGCTTGAAGATTTCTACACCTTATTGTGTACGAAGGAGAGTGATGAGTGGAGCATGAGTCTTTTTTGTGTGTGTATCGAGTAAATCTAAGATCTTGTGAAATATTATGATTATCATGCGGTGTAGGAGAAATTCTTATACCTTGGGGGTCTTGAAAGGTAATGGATGTAAAACTTTATTTTCTTGATGGATTAGAATCATGCCATCTATGGAGGTGGTATAATAGGATCATGATATGTGGTGGAGATGCTAGAATCATTAAATAGGTTGGATATGGTAATATTATGAGATGGTATATGATCATGCAATAGAGTTGATGGGCTAGGATTATGCAATGGAGTTGAGAGACTTGGATCATGAGATGGTATGAGGTATGAGATGAAATGAGATCATTAGAAAGAATGGGATCATGAGATGGAATGAGATCATGAGAGGAATACTCTGATCTTGACATAAGGGGGATCTATGATGTCATACTTTGAATCAACGAGATGAAGTGAGTGACATGGTTGAATTTGTATTAGTGGTATGAAGGTGGAAAATATGAAATAGATGAGTCAGATGATATAGATGAGGTGGATAAACATGGGATGGATGAGGTGGAAGTGGGTGGAACTAAAGGATTAAGACTAGTATTTTGTGAAATGAGATTTTGTATAGGTTCTTGTATTCCTTTGAGGGTGATTTTTGGTGCTCCTTAGAAGGTAACTTTTGGTTGTCTTTTGATGGTGTTTTTTACTAATATTTTGATGGTACTCTTTGATTTGACAATGGGTTGCCTAAAATGTGAAGTTCATGAGATATGGTTATAGATGAGTGTTGGTTGAAAATGAAAGACATTTTGGTTTCCCTTATCAATGGAGGGAAAAAATGACATGGAGGGTGACATGACTTGGTGAACTGTTGATTTTTGGATCCAATGTACTCTCCAACTCTTGTAGGGTTTCTCACCTAAAATGAGAGAGGTTAGACCAAAAATGTTAAAGGTTCATTCAAATTATGTTATGCAAGATGTTGTTTAAGCTAAATGAAGTAATCTAAATGCAATTAAACAATCTAAATGAATGAATATGAATGCAAAGCTAATAATTATGCTATGTTTGTAAAAACATTGTGATATGCAAACAATAAACTAAATGACAAAATAATGCAAAACATAAAGAAATATGATGAAATAGTGTGCACCTGGGTAATATATGATGAATTTAGAGTGTTGTGAATGTTGCCTGAATTTATTGAAATTTCATAGTGGGACCCATTCTCCCAGGGTGGCGAATTAGTCCTCCTAGTGAAAAAGTGTTAGGAACATGTTTCTGATTATCGGGATCCAAGATTTGACAAAATTCAGATTTTCAATCCTAAGGTGGGACTCATTCACCACTGGTGGCGAATTAGTCCTCTCCCAAAATTTTGGAAAATTAGGAGACAACTCTACAACACCAGATTTGGAAATGTCTGCTTGTCAAGTTGCCGAAGTCGGTTTTGTAAGAAACGGACATAATACCTTCACCAAGATTGAAATATAAATAAGTTGACTTGTTCTCCACTTTTCAACACCTAAATACTTGTTAAATCTACACACAAAATTCTACAAACACACATGCAAAAGGGGAAAACTAGTCGAGGGTTAGCAAATAGGGGTTTTCCTTGTTCAAACCCCACTTTTGGTAATCAAAACCTTAATGAAATAATGAAATGAAAGTGAATGATAAACTAATAACATGCAAATACTATCAACTTACCAAACCCTTGATGATGTAAATCTGAAGTAATGTTAATGGATGAGCTACAAAGTGCTTGATTAATGCTTGATGAAATGTTGTAAGATGCTTGAATGCTTGAAAATTGCTTGAATGAATGCTTGGGTGAATTGGGGGTTAAAGTGAATGTAAAAACACTTATTTATACCATCTTGTGCCTTAGTAACCATTCATACCTCATCACAAGCCAACATCAAGTGATTTTAAATAAAAACCCACAAAGAAATTTAAAATATTTTGAATTTTGGAGCCAAGGGGGACTCATTCGCCACCCATGGCGAATGGGTCCCACCTAGGGCTTGAAACTAGGTGTCAAGAATTAAGTTGCATTTAATGTGGTGTGTCGAGCTTACATTCAAAAATAAACTTAATTAAAGCATATGAGGGCATAAAGGGGTCAAATAAGTAATAAGAAAGGGACAAATAAGGGAAATATGCCTAGAAAAGTGTGAATGTTTATTACAAGACTATACAACACTTCAAAATAGGACTTGATGATGTGTAAAAAGATGATTTTTAGGTGAATTATAATGAATAGAGTCTAGAAGAATGTGGAAATGTTTCACAACACCTTCACAAGATGTCATTATTTGAATTTTAGTACTTAAATATGCATGTTCAAGCCATGTTACATCATAAAATTAGAGAAAAATAGATCAAACACCATGAAACAACACCTAAAAGGCCATCAAAGTGACAAGGGGCCATTTTTCTATGACACATTTAGCCCCCACTTTAGTGAGAGGATAAACCTGCTTCAAACTCACACTAAAGTAGCCATGAACATTGAGAGGAGGGTTCACATGCACCTATGTTAGCAAGATGGAATAACAATAATCAAGAGGGATGGTCAAGCCCCCAAGATGAAGATCCCATGGCAAAATAAGCATAAGAACAAAGGAACACACAAGTGTTGAGAATCAGATGAAGCTTCGATCGTCAATCCAACTAGTTGTGGATTAGATCTAGGCTAAAAGAGAAAGTGTACTCACTCTAGGGTGACATAACACATGATGGTCCATTGGGTGAGAAGGTCCAAATGTACTCACTCTAGGGTCATAGAACTTCTAACTGTCCGCAGGGTGAGAAAGCCCAAAAAGGTAAGATGCATATGCTAGTTGGTATGCACTCACAAACAAAAAGGTGGCTATGTGGAAAAGTCATGCTGGTAGGTGGGCTTCCCACTTGACCATGTCAAAGTTATACCTCGTGATAACTTTAACAAGGTGCCACAAAGCAAAAGGAATGTTTATGAATAAAAGGAAAGGTACCAAAGTCATGCAAGTTGTGTTATGCAAGGTGGAACAAATGCAAAATGTAAAAATGCAAAAATGCAAAAATGTAAAAATGTAAAAATGTAAAAATGTAAAAATGTAATGATGTTCAAAGGAGTCTTGTTAAGTTCATGTAAGGTTAGTCACTTAGGGAGCATTGTGCATAATGTCTCCAAGAGAGGACCAATCAAAGAATAGTAAATTCACAACTTAGGGGATGCAGTGCATCACATCAAGCCACCAAGAGGAATGAAATATGGTAAGATAGATCACACTTATGAAGGACATCACACCCAATGTCATCCAAAAAGTAATGAACACATCATATAAACGAAAAGGCTACACTAAGAACTAAGCATATAAATGAATTATGGTAATTTATGCACCCCACTTTAAAGGAATTGCTACACAACGTTCTGTGAGAAATTACTTTAAAGTAGAAAAGGAAAGACAATGTGAAAGGAAAACAAGACATGAGAGCCAAATTAGAAAGCCCTATGCCAAGTCATATGTTTCAAAGTTAGGCTACATTATGTCAGGGAAAATGAAAAATCAAGAAAGGGAGTTTCCCCCAGAAAATAAAGCACACCAAACACATAAGGGATCTATGGATTTGGGGTCAATATGTTCATTGTTGCAATGTTCTTATGAAAGAGCTCAGAACTATCATCATTCCCCAAAGCACATAGAACTGGAAGAATGACACATAGAGAGCGAAGACAAAAGGAAAACAAAAATCCGTTTTGGGTCAACATGGAAAAGACATTGTAGTCTCAATGCTTTGCATCGTCCCCAAAAGAAAAACATGAGCGAAAAGAAAGAAAATGAAAGAAAAATGAAAAAGATTTTGGGTCAACATGAAGGAAACATTTTGGTCTCAATGCCTTGCGTCATCCCCAAAAGGAAAAAAGAAGAAAAGACGAAGAAAAAGGAATGGGAACCTTTTGGGTCAACAGGGAAGAGACATAAGGCATCTCTACGCTTTGTGTCATCCCCACAAGGAGAACACGAAAGAAAAAGAGAAAAAGACAAGGATCTTTTGGTTCAACATGGAAGAGACATAGGGTGTCTCTACGCTTTGCATCATCCCCAAAAGGAAAAAAAAAAACAAAAAGAGAAAAAGAGAACAAGGCGAAAAGTGATGTATGACATATAGAAGAATAGAGATACAAATAGAAGTTTACAAAGACAGAGAGAACATTGAAAGCACATTATGAGGGAACACAATACGCACATAAAAGGAAGATAAAAAAATATGTAAAAATGGCTAGTGAGGTGCATGCAAATCAACCATCTAATGGGTCATCTACCTCCCAATCATGACCATTGTATTGCAAGGGTGGTTGATTATCTAATGGAGGAATTGCAAGTGCCAGACTAGGAGAACCATCAAGTTGTGCACTTGGTATAAGAGATTTATCATCTAAGCTCATAGAAGAGGAGAAAAAGGAATTCAAGTTATTTTGCACATCTTCATCTATTTTAGCAATTTCTTCTTCATCATCCTCATCTAAATTAATCACGACAGGAGGACGAAGAGTAATATCCAAGGAAGGATGTATCAACAATTGAGGTTGTTGTATAAGTTCAGTTTGTTCTAAGGGTGGTGATGGACTATCTTGTGGTGGGTCAAGAGGATTATCAAGAATTATTTATGCCATTGGTGGAGGTTGGTTTTCTTCATTGTTTTCATTTTGCATTTTCTGAGCAAGAAAATGACGACAACGACAACGCTCTCTAGCACCCTGATTTTGTTTAATTCTATTTTGAATTTGTTTAGATGTAAGAGCAGATTGATCAACTGTAGGTTCCTTTGTTTTAGAAGGAGACAGATCAATCACTTTCTCCTTAGCTTTATATAATTGTTTGATGTGTGGTGGCAAGGTTGGATTACTTTCAACATCTCTTGGTCTCTTAGACAAAGAAGGTAAAGGATCAGATTGTGATGGAGTGGGTAAGGATTGGTCAGGGTCAGAATCAAGTTGGAGCATGGTCTCATCTATGATAGGAGGTGCAGAAGTGGATGGGGGCGTACCACGAAGAGACAATTTAGCTATCTTCTTGGATTTAAACTTTTGATATGCTACGAAAATAAGTCCTTTTGAGGTGTAATGGGTTCCCTAGGTTCAGGCTAAAAGGCTTCTAAGGAAAATTGCATTTAGAGGATAGGGGATTAAATCAACTATGATGGACAGTAAAAAATTCATTGTCATGTGGAAACTTCAAACACTTGTGAACAACCAATGGGACCGCTTTCATTGAGAGAAGCCAAGGGTGGCCTAGCCGCAAACAAAATTGGTTGGATTGTGAGATTATGGAAAATGTCACATCTGATGTTTTCAGTCCTATTTTTAAGGGTAGCACGATCAATCCAATCATATGGCATGCAAATCCATTGTGTCTTTTAATCCATGCAGTTGCTTTATCATAGGTATCTTGATATAGCTCATGTAATACTAGAAACTCCTCTATGATTTAATATCCCATTAGTTGGCTTATTATAGATTCTGCCATCTATGTAGAGAGGACCATCAAGAAGCTTTGGTAGTATGTCCTTATCAAAAAAAGTGATATCAAGAGATTTAGTGGATTGGCCCTTACGAGGGATAACATCTATCATAGCCACAATGTGATCCATAGGACTATCTTCAGTAACAGTTGGAGATATATCATGTTGTTCATTGTTTGTATCAACAGTCATTACATCGGTGTTTGAAGGTTTACTAGCCTTGACAAATGAAGTAGTGTGTTTAGGCATAGGGTTGATGAAAATCTGTAAATTCTAGTTAGGGGTGAAACATACTTATTGCCTTGATCATTAACACCCACAATGGACAAATGGCCTAAATCAATGAGGTCTTGAACTAAATGTTTTAGATGCTTGCAATGTTCAGTGTCATGTCCATTTTGGTGATGAAAGTGACAATAAGCATTAGGCTTGAAGGTTGGTGGTAATGGCTGGTTTGGATCAAGCGGTCTAACAGGTGGCAAAGTGAGCATGCATTGTTGGATTAATTGGTTAATTGTATTATGGAAAGTATTAGGTAAAGGAGAAAATTATCTCTTGGGGTCCCCATAATGATAAGGCATGACTTCCTTAATAGTAGCCATTGAATTTTGAACTTGTTGGGTTGGTTGTGGTTGTGAAGGCCGATTGAATTGTAAGAAGCCTCTATTTGGTTTGTGAAAGTTTTGATTGTTATTATGGTTTCTATTGTTGTGTTAAGGTTTGTTAGCTCAATTAGAAGTGGATTTCAAATCATGACTTGAAATCGAGGGTTGTGTATAAGTGCATAAATAAAGGGAATTTCATCATAGTTAGCTTATCTTGAAGATTTGTGTGCAAGTTTTTGATAAAAATATTTTGTAGATGTGCATCAGGGATCTTGACATCTATCTGAGCATACAAGGATTGGTATCGAGAGATAAATCAGTTATTTTTTTGTCTATGCTTTGTCTACATCGCATGAGGTCAACCATTGTCTTTTTAGGTGTCATGTGAACTTGAAAGTTACTTATGAAAGAATCAACCAACTCATTGAAGGAGTGGATGGAATGATTAGGTAAGTTGGAAAACCATTCTAAGGCAGTATCTTTCAAGGTCCTTGGAAATTTTTTGGCTAAGAGTCTCTCATCAAGGAAAAAATCACTACATAAAGTTGTATAAGCATTAACATAGTTGATTGGGTCTCCTTTACCTCCGTATTTCTCAAACCGAGGCATTTTTATCCCTTGTGGCATCGGGGTACCTAAGATTTCTAAGGATAAGGGGCTACTACGAACATGATATGTGGGTGGAGCGGTTTCACCTTGGCTAATGGTGGAAATTTGATGTTGCATGGAAGAAATGGTGTTAAGGAGCTGCGTAAGGACATGATCGGGGTATGTAGGGTGAGGTGGAAGAGAAAATGGTGATGGAGAATAATTTATGTTAGGGGAAGTGAAAGGAATTCTAGGGGGTTGTAAAGGTAGTGGAGGGGACTTGTGATGCCACAAGAGAAGTAGTAATGCTAGGTGGAATTACGAAAGAAGGAGCCACATAACTGGCTTGTTGCATAGTTGTAGTGATTTGTGGATTGGTATAAGTTGGCATGGATGTTATGGTTGAAGGGGGAGGAACTTGAGGTCCTCCTTGGATTACAGGGTTGTCTTTGGATTGGGTATTAGAAGAGGCATGTTTATTGTAAATCTTGGCAATTATTTTAATTACTATCAAGCCATCATCACTTTCAAGCAAATGATGAAGATTATCAATGGCAGGTATGGCAGTTGTGGAGATGTTTTCAAGTGACAAGTCTTGCTGTAAATGTGCAAATTCTTCATGAATACTAATGACCTTGTCTTGAGGAAGAGAGGTTTTTTGGGTTTCAACATTCATTGGATGGAAAGGTGAAGGCATAGTAGTAGTACTGTTAGTGCCTAATGCACCATTGTCCATACTAGGAATAGGAGCTCTTGAGATCCCAAGGTCCACATCGAAAGTGCTATCATGGGATGCCATCAGTCTAGAACTTCATCTCACCAAAGTCTTATCAATGGGACACGAAAAACTCATACAAATACCACAAAGAAGGGAGGTGAAATCAAATGCAAGGTAATCTAGGATGTCTAAATGCTAATAACAGAAATGCTACTATCTATAATAGAGAACTAACTATAGAAAATAAAAATGGAAGAAAATGCCAAAAAATGCTAGAAATGTTTTTTAAAAAGTGCAGAGGGACTGATTCGCCTAAGGTGGCAAATGAGTCCTAGTATGCAATTTTTTTGTGTTTTTCAAAAAATTTGAGGTGATTCTAATGCTTTACATAATACAATTAAAGATGTAGAATGCAAATATTCTAGTTTTTTCAATGATATGTAATGCAAAAATGAAATCTAAACAAAGCTTTCACTAAGGCAATATGAAAAGGCCTAGAATGCAAAAAAAAAACCAAAGTCATAATTGAATGTTGATGAAAATATAATCTAGGATGCAATACGCAAAGGGAATCAGAAATGCAAAGTGTTCAAAAATCGCGTTCTCCAAAATGAACCATAGATTTTTGGATCCAATGTACTCTCTAACTCTTATAGGGTTTTTCACCTAAAAGGAGAGAGATTAGACCAAAAAATTCACTAAAATTTCACAGTGGAACTCATTAGCCCAGGGTGGCGAATTAGTCCTCCTTCTGGTGAAAAAGTGTCAGGAACATGTTTTTGATTGTCGGGATCCAGAATCTGACAAAATTTAGGTTTTCAATCCTAAGGTGGGACTCATTCGCCACTAGTGGTGAAGCAATCCTCTCCCAAAATTCTGGAAAATCAGGAGACAACTTTGCAACACTAGATCTGGAAATGTCTGCTTGTTGGGTTGTTGAAGTCATTTCTGTAGGAAATAGACAAAAAACCTTCACCAAGCTTGAAATATGAATAAGTTGACTTGAAGCACCTAGTTGACTTGTTCTCCACTTTTCAACACCTAAATACTTGTTAAATTTGCATAAAAAACACTGCAAACACACATGCAAAAGGGGAAAAATGGTTGAGGTTAGCAAATAGGGGTTGCCTTGGTCAAACCCCACTTTTGGTAATCATACCCTTAATGAAATAATGAAATGAAAGTGAATGATAAACTAATAACATGCAAATACTATCAACTTACCAAACCCTTGATGATGCAAATTTGAAGTAATGTTAATGGATACTCCAAAGTGCTTGATTAATGCTTGATGAAATGTTGTAAGATACTTGAATGCTTGAAAATTGCTTGAATGAATGCTTGGGTGAATTGGGGGTTAAAGTGAATATAAAAACACTTATTTATACCATCTTGTGCCTTAGTAACTATTCATACCTCATCACAGGCCAACATCATGTGTTTTTGAATAAAAACCTAAAAGGAAATTTAAAATATTTTGAATTTTGGAGCCAAGGGGGACTCATTCACCACCCATGGCGAACGTGTCCCACCTGGGGCTTGCAACTAGGTGTCAGAAATTCAGTTGCATTTAATATGGTGTGTCAGGCTTACATTCAAAAATACACTTAATTAAAGCATATGAGGGCATGAAGGGATCAAATAAGTCATAAGAAAGGGATAAATAATGGAAATATGCCTAGAAAGGTGTGAATGTTTGTTACAAGACTTTACAACACTTCAAAATACGACTTGATGATGTGTAAAAAGATGATTTTTAGGTGAATTATAATGAATAGAGTCTAGAAGAATGTGGAAATGTTTCACAACACTTCACAACACCTTCACAAGACATCATTATTTGAATTTTAGTACTTAAATATGCATGTTCAAGCCATGTTACATCATAAAATTAGAGAAAAATAGATCAAACACCATGAAACAAGACCTAAAAGGCCATGAAAATGACAAGGGGGCATTTTTCTACGACACACTTGGGTATAAATTTAAATGGTGGCTTGGATGGTGTTTAGGATCTCTTACAATCTAATGGGATGCATAATCATGGATTTTATGTGATTGTTAAAGTAGTTGGTAAGAATAAATTCAAGAAGATCTCGAAGTATGAGATGGAAGATGAAAGATATGTTAGACTCATCTTGATCCATGGTTTTAGGTAGGTTTATAGTTTTTCTTGCTTGATCAAGATTTAGATCTTGAATAGATATTCAAACATGTAAGATGAGATTTGATAAAAGATGTAATGCATATGATTATGGTAAGAAGAAATTGCAAACACAAGAGCAACCTAATAATTATTCAAGCAGGTAGATTGACCAATGGGTTTAAACTATGATGCACAAGGATCTATATATCTTAAAAGTATGTGAGACCTAACTATGTGAATTTAAAAAGAACTGAAAGGAGAGGGTAACCCACACTCCACCTTCACTTCCTAAAGGTATAAAGTTATTTGGGGCTTAGCTAATGTTAACAAGATTCACTTCCATGAGGTGTGTCTTTCGATTCACCATAGTTTTTCAGAATGCCAGAGTTGAGGTCACCCCTAAAGTGATCACTTCTTTAGACAGACTCCTATGAAGGTTACAAAAAAGTGATGCAAATTATATTTTTGATCTCCAAGATCATTTGATAATATGAGGAGAGAGCATACACATGTATTTGATCACACAAAAAAATGTTCATTATGCTTAGAAATTGAAATGTGTGATGTGAAAATAAGAGATTGAAGAATACTTTTGATTTCCAAGATCATATGAAAATACAAGGGAAGAGCATACACAACTCCAAGCACAAACAAGATCACCAAGCAATGCAAACACTTATTCTTTTTAAGCGCAAATTGAAAGTGTGATTTTGAAGAAACACTTATTCTTTTTAAGCGCAAATTGAAAGTGTGATTTTGAAGAAACACTTATTCTTTATAGATCCAAATTGAAATGCGATATTGTAAACAAGATTAAGATGAAGGTATGAGTTGAAAAGTGTGCACCTAAATTTTCTTTATCTCCGAATTTGTGTCCATTTAATCTAATTTGTTTTTTGAAGAGTTTATTTTTTACACATTAACAAAATCAACAACAAAGAAAAACCTTAACAAGATAATTTATCACTAATATTAGAGGGTTAGATTAAAACCAAAACAAGAACTCAGTGTTTTTGGATTATAATTGTGTCAAAAAAAAGTTATATATTGAGTCGAGGGGAGATACCGTTACTGTGAGTGATCAAGTATGAAATGAAAAAATTTGAACTAGGAATCCTCTACGCATTATGTAGGTAAGGTCATCGAAGATGAACCTCTGAGAAATAGGTCTGGCTCTAGGTTTTGTTCTCTCATTACTACTTTGAAATTATTATTGATATATTTTATTTTCTTATCATATGATTTGAATTATGTTTAGATTATTAATGAGTTTGTAGAACTAATTAAGTCTATCTCATTGATTTGGATTTCATGTCTCCATTTGAAACCCTACCATGGTTGTCTAAATAGTTTAGTTATCTAACTAAATATTATAATCTATAATTGGTCAAATGCTATGCTTTTTAAGAAATGCATATTTTGGAGACAATTTTTTTGTGAGTTATTCATTTGTTGTGGTCAAAATTTAAAATTTGTGATTTGTCTCTAGCTGTGTTTTTTTTATAAACAGTTTTGGGCATTGTATTTGGTATTAGAGCCTAAGTTTCCACAATAAAAACTTTGGGAAATGTTAAATTGGTCTTAATTAGTCAGTGTTGTATGTTACACTAGTCACTAAAAAAAGGTTAGGAAAGAAGTGGAGAGCCTTGGATGAATTATGAAGATAATATATTTTTTGTGCATTTAATTTAAGATCCTAAGGAGTATTAGTCTCATTAAATGAATGGTTTGTTCTTGATTGAATTAACTAAAATTATGATGGTGTTTATTTTATATGAGAGAACTAGCTTTCTTGTGAAGAAATTAATGAATTTGAATGTTTGTACAACTAGTTATGTTGGACATTCAACTCGAGAAATGGACTTGTGGATAGTGTATATAGATTGTTTGATGCATATTCGTGTGTGATAATTATGTACTATTAAACCTTAGGTGTTGCATATTTTGATGACCTATTTATTGAGTATTGAAAATATGTTTATTTTTTATGTCTTGAATTAAGATGTAGTGAATTCCATAGAAATTATGTGTTATGAAATATGGAAAGACTAGTAAATTTTATGTGTGCCTAAAGTGTGTGATCTAGAGTATCCAACTAGGGATAAGGGTGATGTGAACATCAAGTACGATCTACCTATGTACCATTCATAAGATTCATGTGTATTTAGATCTTAAAATATTAAAATTAGAGTGGTTGTATGTTCATTGATAGAAAGTCTTGTTCATGTGTTGGTTTTTGTTGGTGTTTATCCCTTAGTGTTGACCCCTTTTGGAAGAGAGTTCGCTAATGTAACTAGGGGTTGAGAGACACTATCCATCTATTGAAAAGTTATGAGTTCAAAATATTGTCCCTAATTCAGATAAAAACCCTATGTCAAAACAATTAAGAGTGACTAGATAAGAATACTAAGCTTAAATATATAAATGACTGTAGATTTGAGGTTTTAACATGATAATAACTTTAGTTTCATTAATTCCCCACTATTTTGTTTGCACGATTGACCAAAAAATTTCCCCTTTCTTTTCCTCATCTAAAATTAAATTATATGTAATATCAAGATACTATGCAATGTTTATGATTGGCTCATTTTGAGAGGAAGGCTTTTTTATGTTCAAACTGCAAGTTTTAAGAATTTATGTACTATAGGCTTATCATATGAAATATACTTTGAATGAATGATTAATACATGACTAATTTTCAAACTTTGTCAAGTCTTTAATTTTATGTACTTCTCATATTATTGACTTATAATTTGTTGTGAATGAGCATGCACTTGAACTTGTTTACAATCTTAGATAGAAAATGTTAGTAACTAGATAATAAGTATAAGAATAATGTGTAATTTATATGGGTATTTCACTATGATGATAAATTACTTAATTATTTAAATATATAAAAATATAAAATTCTAAACTCTCTTACACCAAGATTTAGTGATCCTTGACCAGTTGTGAACTCTATAAATTTTTTGTTGTGATCTAAGTTTTTGTATTCATGTGATAGTCTAAATAAAGTGACAACTTGTGAAGAAACTATATCTTTTATAATCCACGTAGCCACATGTATACACTTAAATAGTCCTAATCGGTATTATGCATCTGAATCTGATTACTAACATCGTTCTTCCTAAATCACTTCTCCTCTAACCATTTAATTAAATAATCTTTATTATTTAGTTAAATTCATCAGTTTATGCTATTAATCAAATAATTAACTTTATCATATTAATTGATTCTCTTCTTTACTAATGTTCATCCCATTTAATTAAATAAATCAAGATATTTAATTAAAATCCCTCTGTCCTCTCATATGATTATTTAAATAAGTCTAATTATTTGAGCGAATGCCATAAATCCTCCAACTTACCTAGGTTAGTTAATTTTGAATTAATTAACCTTAAGTTACCTCCTAATATCCATTATCCATTTCTCACTTTTAACTTCATCTTGGTCAAATAAAACCCTAGTTTATTAACCAAGTTGCACATGAAATTCATTTCTTTTAATTACTAATTAGCTTATTTCCTCTCATAGAGGCATATTCTTTGAGAATATTCCCTCAACTACCCATTTATTAATTTTCCCTCCAAAGGCTTTAAAAGCCTCTTACAAATGTCTTTAATTCCTTTTACAAGGGAATTCACTTCTTCTTACATGCCATCTTGTCTTTTACAAGGGAATCTACCTTTCTTACATCCTCACTAACATTCCTTTACATTTTTAACCATATCCCTTAAATTCTCTTGCATCCCCTTACACTCTCACCTACAAGTCTTAACTCGTTCCTTCTCCCAAAATATGATTACACATGTGTGAGCACATATCCCCATAGCTTTCTACTATCCTTATGAAAAGTGTCACAAAGCTATTGACTCCCATTTTAATCCCACATTGTTCAAATTCACAAGTAAATCTTAAGGTTTACAAATGCATTATCCAAATCAAAACAATCAAAACCAAATCCTAAAGTCTAGTATTGACCAAAAGTTCTTAAAATTCAAACACCCATATCATTCACCCCTTCATCCTTCTTACCATCATCATTTGATCTTAAAACATCTTAGAATTTATTTTTGTACCTAAATTTAGATCAACCAAATAAATCAAATCCATCACAAGTACTCCTAAGGTTGATCCCAATTTTATGGTCCAAACAAGGTCACAACACAAGAAGAGCATGGAACAAAACAAGGAAACATCAACCATGAGTAATTTAAGCCAAACTAAATTCAATCCTGGGGAATCTACTAACCCTCTACCTCATCTCCCTCTACAACCTCAAGATTCTCAAGAGGGAGGATGTCAAGTGGAGGATGTCACAAACAACTTTAAAGAGATGACTCATGATGAGTTACTTCAATTGATACAAGATTCCAACACCCAAAAGCTTGTCAATATCATAATGAAATTAAATCCCACCCAATACATGTTGGAATTGGAAAAAGAAGGGATAAACTCCCTTCCACTTTTGATATGGGTACCATTATTGAGAAACCTTTGGGTACCATTCCCCACACATCTTTCACACCATCTTTTCCAACCATAGTCCAATCCATCTTCCAACCATCATCATCACACAAACCAATTCAACCCATGACCACCAAAGGGAGCTCACTACTTCAAGCCCTTCAAGGGAACCCTCTTGTCAATAACCAAAACTTGGAGGCCAATACAATCTTGGTTATTGCAAAAAACATCCCGCAAGACTCTCAACAACCATATGTACCACTCGTATTCCATGACACAAACAATTCATCCACTTTCCATGCCACACCAGCATATACCCTAGAGACAAAGGTTACACTCCTAACATCTCACAAGGACAAGTGGATCTATTTGAGAAAGTGGGCACCTTTGATGTTTCATCTTCACTCTTACATGGCCACACATCAAAAACATATCCACTAGCTCCTATCATAACCCCTTCGCCCACATTGATCCAAGGATTAAAACAAATTGCTTCATCAAGTACATTGACACACAATCAAAACAACCAAACTAATCCACCAAACACAAATCAAATCAATTCATCCATCATAGATCCAAACATACCACTAACATCATAATACCAAGTGGACTAATATCAAACATATCAAAACTTGATCACACCATCAACAACATCCCAAGCATCTCAAAATCCAGTCTCACAACAGTTAAGCACATCAAATCCAATTCCAAATCCACCATCTATCACCCAACCCATCGTCATCAAACAGTGACCACCTCAACAACCACCCCAACAACCCCTCAACATATCTTCAAAACAACTATATCACATCCACATCAAAATCCCAATGCAACAAATCAATATAGCATCACATTGCAAGCTCCACAACAAGCTTACCAAAAGGAATTACAACAGCTACAAGCACAAAAAGTCCAAGCACAAGCGCAATTGCTAGCCTTGCTACAACAACAAAAATTGCAAGTGCAACAAACACAAGCTCAAGCCTTGCAACAACAAGCATAAGTGCAAGCACAATACCAAGTACAACAACAAGCAAAAGCACAAGCTTTAAAACAAAAAGCCTATTAACAAGACCTACAAAAACATCATGCACATTAACAAGTGTTGAGAACACAATAGCAGCAAACAACACAACAACAAAAACAATATGCACTATTAGCACAACAACAACAACAAGAAGCCCAATAACAAGCATTGTTGGCACACCAACAACAACAAGCATACCAACAAGTGTTGCTTGGACAACAAGAAAGTTTCCAACAACCTTACACCAATACACAAAAAAATGCCTTCAATCTCAATGTGTAATGAACTTACACCACCCCATCATTCACATAACAAAACAACCCCCACACACACCACATAACACACTCAACTCATCAACCATACCACCCCAAAGTACGTATTTTCCACCGCCAAATCCACAAGATGATCTTTCTGCCTAGGTCAAATTGATCTCATAGAAAATAAAAGATATTCAATCTGGAAAGATGAAAAAATCATATACCTAACAGGATTTGTGCCCATATCCCTTTAATAGGAACATCACCATGGTCCCATTCCCACTAGGATTTGAAATACGTAAATTCGATAAATACAGAGGAAAAGGAAATATTAAGGACCATATCAGAGAGTTTCATGTACATTGCATGGAAGTGGCATATGATGATTCTTATCTAATGTGACTCTTTCCCTAAAGCTTGTCTTGTCCCGCAATTGAATGGTTCTCCCGCTTACTTCCTAGAATCAAAAAGTTCCAAGACATCATAGACCTATTTATAGAAAACTTCTCGTTTAATCTAGACATGGATGTAAGCTTGGATGAGCTATTTGACCTAAAAAAAGTTAGGGGAGAATGATTTGCAACCTTTTTGTAGTGATGGAGTTCTAGAGCTGGCAAAAGTAAATGGTCCATTTCTGAGGAACAAAAAATAGGACCCATCATTTCCAACCCCGAGGGAGAGTTTTCCTTCCAACTGAAAATGCAATGTGTCATGACATATGATCAATTAATCCCTAAGGCTCTCAACATTGAGACAAACCTCATAGCACAAGGGAATGCACCCACATACAAGGATAATTGACCATCAATGAGCTATAACAACAAACCTCTCATGTTGGCTAAGAATAAAAATATTACCAATGATGGTGTGGTCAATGCCAAGGTGGTTATTAGTGCTTTGAAAAAATACACGCACAAATAGACATACCTACAACACAATACTCATTAACCACAAATCAACATGCAACAAGCCATCTATCAACAAAACAACCAAGCAATCAACAATGTAAATGCTCAGCGGGGACCTCCCCCAAGGAATAATTACCCACAAAAACATAAATATACACCATTTGGAGAACCTATCGAATATATCCTGCAACAACTCGTACAAGAAAACTTTATCACGCTCCTTGTTTATGAGAATTACCAAGAGCCTCAAGTAAAACTACCAAGTTATAACAAGAATCACCTTTGCGATTTCCAAAAAATCACAGGACATATGACGGCTAGTTGAATGAAGCTCAAAAATATCATCCAAGACCTCATTAAAAATAAGGATATAACTATCGATCAACATGTAAAACTTTAGTGGTGAATCTTTGTCAATTGGTAAATATTAGATATCGGCCAAGTCAAAATTGATGAATTAATTGCACCCAACAGGGTCTCCAAATCACTTGGATTTTATGAATTTTATGAAATGAACAATCTTCTAAAGAAATCCCAAGATAGAACTATGTATATTAATGAATATGCCAAACTACATAGACATACATGCACGACCCTCAATCATCTATATCTAGATCTAACTTCTAAAAGCCCAATTTTTTTCACCTTGCAAAAAATTACTAATTTGAATCAGCTTAATGATTATTTGCAGTTTAATGCAAGCGGGAACTTATATATCTATGTATGTGGATTTGAAATACCAATGTACCATTGTACGACATCTAAACGCTCTATCAAAGAAGTACATGTTAGAAAGGAAGCTTTTAACGGCATTATTGAATTTGTTGGTAATAATTTGAAGGAAATTGCAAGATGTCTTTCCACAAAGATTTATGATAAATTCCCTCAAGAAGAAATACTTGAAGCCATGGGTATTGTGTATCCTCAATTTTGGGTAAACTGAGATAGCCCAGCCTATTTTCATGATAAATTAAATATCTTGATTGAACACTTTTCACTTGTGAAAAATATAATGAGTAGACAATAGATGGAATTATAAATGCAGATAAGCTTAGACAACAATGTAAGAATTTTGCAAGAAGTATGATGGACCAGTTTGATTCCATGGGCATGGAGAAGTCCTTTGAACCAGGATCAATAACAAAGGCTTGGACAAACTTAGGTCAAAGTGAAGTATTGTGTGGTTTGATATCAAAATATTTCATACTTGTTAATTTATGTCAAACAACGATATTGGGGTTGGTGGAGGATGAGAGAGTTTTCAGTTCAGTGCCATTTTTGAAATCAAAGATAAGAAACAAACTAGACAAGAATTTGGAAAATTGCTTGAGGGTGAAAGGAACTGTGTATAATGTCAAAAATTTTCCTTTTGAAAGGGAACTCACAATCTAGAGGTCCATATGTGAAAGAAGAGGGTTGTGCAACACTCCAAATGCTAGTATTGGTGGCATTGGTAATGGGAAAAATGATAGTGACACAATGAATGTTAAATTTTAGATGCAGGGTGAAGAAAATGAAGACCAAACTCATAATCAAGACAACTCTTTTACTTTATCTCAAGTTGAACATTAGTTTGTGGACCTTTACTCCATTTGGGAAATGGAAGTGAATTAGATCTTTTAATCTAAGCCATTCATCAGATCTAAAAGTTATACACATAGGTAGATGGTCTTAAAGGTAAAGTGCATATAGGTTGAAGGTGTCAGATTTAATGTAGGCCGCTCCCCACCACCCCATTATCGTAAGATGCACACGAGTTAATCCCAATAGGGGGATTGGGAGGGTGACATGTATCCTTCCTTGTGGCTTACTGGGATAGTGGTGCCCGCTAGTGACTTGGCAACAATTACAAATTCCCTATTCTGATAGGTCGATGGTGATAGGTAGTGATGGTCAAATTTTCAAACTGATTTGACTTGATAGGGACCATTGGTCAAGCCATCTCACTGCAAGATCAATAGTTGAGATTCAAAATCTAGAATAAAGGAAAATGAGTCATTATGTTCACGTGAGCAAATATTAATGGTTGATATGATGCCCAACTACTAAATTGATCTGCTTTAAAACCATCAAAACGCATCTAAAGAGTTCTTGTTGCAATTTTCAAGCTCATTCGATGACCAAAATTAGGGTTTTGAGAGCGACTATAAACCAGTATGTAAAATCAATACCTTTCTTTTCAAATTACTTAGAATTTTCTTGCTCTATAATTCTACCATCAAGGTTTCCTAGTTTGTTACATTTCTTTTAAGGTTTGACATTCAATTCGAACATTATTTCTATTAAGTCTTTTTTTTTTTTGCATAAAACCTATGCCCTAGTCGTAAACTTATATTTTGCTAAAGAGTAAACCCTACTTTGTGTAAACCTTAAAACTATGGCACCCAAAGTCAAGTCGTTCACATTAAAAGAACAAGCTTCTGGGTCAAAATCTCTAGTTAGACCCCTGGTCCAAGATTTAACTGACCAATTAAAACCCTCAACATCTGAGAAACCTAAGGGTTAGTTGTTATTCCAAGGTAAATAAACTGTAGAGGGTCTCATAGACAAACATTATACCATTAAGGATGCCACATTGCCATGCATTGGATGGGCATAGTTTAGTTGCTAGTTTGGTAATCGAAACTATGGCATCCCTATTGGCAACCCCTAGAATTTGGATATGGGAAAGCTGATAGTGCCAAATGTCTCTATGGATGACAACCTATTAAAGGAAGTGGCAGTGAACTATGAACCAATCACAAGAACTGTAAAAACATATGATGGAATTAAAATGGTGAAGGTCACAAGGGAAGAAATTGTTGAGGTCTTCAAATTGACCAAGTGGAGTGAAGATATGATCAAAATTGATGAGAAGGCACTCAGGGCTGAATACGAGAAAGTGATACATACCTTCAAGATCTGTGTTGCAGAATTATTTGATAACTGTCAAAGGAAAAGGAAAGATCGTATTGGGCCCATCAAATAAGGAGCCATTCCTAATCAATTATTTTGTGTCTTACTTCCAAAGAACATTCTATTCTTTGTGTCAAATTATAGGTTATAACCCAACTATAGGCATGCCCATGGCTGAGGTGTATATGGCTACACACATCCAACACCCTACATGATGCACACTTTATGACTATGGGTCATATTTGGCTGAGAAGATTCATGAGGGCCTAGTTGCATTGAAGAAAGGTCAATCTGGGGTGAGGTTCTATTGGTATTCTTTATTCATGCATATGTTTCTATTCAAGGGAGCCACATATTTTGGTAAGGTTATGACTTTGGAGAAAAAGGAAGGTGATATGGATCTACTTTTCCAATGTTGGAACACACTCCTTGACAAAAATTGTAGTAAATCCAGTTATGTGGTGTTTGAAAATGTTTTTGCTTCAAAGCTAAAAAGGGTATTGATTATGAACATGCCAAGAATTCCTGCAGCTTTGCATGATTTTTTGAGGCCCAAGGACAAAAGGAAACATTTAAAATTTGAGCACAATTGTGGGGATGTGATCCCTTACCCAAGTTACACAATATTCAGGGTGTATGTCACAAGTCTCTATTGCCAAGGGATGTGCCAAAAAGAGTTGGTTTTCTAGAAGTAATGTGGCAATTAGGTGATGTGGAGAACAATCATTTGAAGGATCATGGTAAGGGAACCATTTTCATTGTGTACACATGTTTCTCTAATTTTGTCATGATAAAAGGAGGATGGAACAAAATTAATGATGTACTCAAGCCCTTGGAAATGAAGAGGGTAAGAGGAAGAAATCGTGATCTTGAGGGATTTATGTTGCTGTCGAAGGCAAGAATTTGAAGCTCCAAATTCATCCATAATTTCTATTTCTCAGAGGATGTAATAAGGAATATTTTTAACTTCTAATTGCAAGATGATATAAAGATGAAGTTGATTTCCTTCAATAAATTGGAAAAGGAAATAAGAGCAAAGGATCTATAATTTAAAGCTCTTGAGGAGAGTAAATATGTAATACAAATAGTTGAATATGTTTTCTAGAATTTTGAGACAGTGGCTAGGAATTTGAAAGGTGAAAGATTAATCCAGGACAAGGGGGAGGTTGTTGTAATAGAGGAACAAGGTGAGGGGAAAACCCTTGTGATGGAAGAAAGACTAGCCTCTCAACCCCCAAAGAAAGTAATTGTTTTCAAAAGGAGGAAGGACAAGGTGAAGGAGAATAAACACCAACCTCTTCTCAACAAGAGGAACAAAGAATCCCTTCACTGGTGCATCAAACGCCACTGCCATCTCCTCCTATGTCTACTAGTCCTATGATTGTGGACATTGATTCATTGCCATGGAAATCATCACCACCAAGAAAACCACCTCCCAAAAGACAAAAGGTTGAGTCTAATAGCGTAGTGGATTATGGCGAAGATTTTGATGATGACACCTTGGTCACTGAAGAATAGATGCAACAAGGTATGCCTTCTCCCCCTAGGGATATGGTAACTCAATAATTGGAATGTAGATTGAGAAAATTAGACCTCATAGGCATGAATAATAGAGATGATGTCCAAGAGGAAGCTTGCAAACAATTCAAAGACGATGACTCATTTGTCCAGTCTCCTGCCTTCTTAGAATTTTCTTGCAAAGCAAAGAAAGATGAATATGTTAATAACATTGGAAAGAAGTGGAGCCTACAACAAGAATTTATCAATGCAGTCATAATGGCCCAAGTCATAAAAGTTATGAAAGAAATCTTTTAGGGAATAACTACACAAGAGGGTAGAGAGTTGGTGAGAAAAAGTGGTATGAACTCATGCTACCAGAATGGGACCTAGCCAGTAAAGAGGTATGATAAGCCTCTATACAATTCTAAGGAGGAAGCAACAATTTCACTACAAGGATCTACATTTAGTGAGCAGTGGGATACATTAGCTATCTAGGCTCTAGCCCCTAATACTAAAATTCTATACGTTGCAAAACCTTCTACAGACTATAGAGGAGGCTTGATCATAAAGAGGGTATCTGATAACTCTGCTATTGAATTTTCCACTATGTCAATAAATGTTGCACAGTTTACAAAGGCAATAGTAGAATCAATGATAACAGAAAAGGAAAATTTCAAGAAATGTACAATGATTTGTTAATTCAATGTGGCAAGAGCCAACAACAAATAATGGAGCTACAAAGGAAATGACACTACTAAAAGAGAAGATGCAAAATAGGAAATCCAGTGGACCAACTCAAACAGGTTATGAGTCTCCTACTTCACCACAAGTACAAATACCTCATGCTCCTTCTACAGATGTTTCAATGGCAATTGTTCCATTTAATATGGGAAATGTACCCATATCAGTTGAAGAACCAGGAACATTAGGTGCACAACAAGGAGAGGAAATTAGTAGAGAAGAGTTGCTTTGAGAAGCTAAAGGAATATGAAGAAGAATGTGACCAACATGAAAGAATGATCCTAGTTAGCAATTTAAAGATTGTGAATACAATATTAAAGTATTTAAAAACAGGGTTTGATAAGAGATTAATTAGCATCCATGCCAATTATTCCTCTATGGTTGATGCTACAAAGAATTTTGATAGAGATAAAGAAGTGGCAATCCCACTCATTGAAAAATGGATTCCTAGATTACAAGATTTGAGGCTAATGGCTATGGGAGCCAAACATAATGTGAATACGCCCGATAATATCCAACCTACCCTTAAAACTATAAATGGAATTCAAGAATTCCAGGGAAAGCTTGAGCCTTTGGAGGCTAAAATAAGGGAGTTGGTTAAGAACTTTAATGAGATGAATCTGGGTTTCCTTCCTGACATCTTGAAGGAGAATGGTGAAATTAAATAGATTTGTAGGATTAGAGAAGGCAAGCACATGATGTGATTGTAAAGCAAGTAGCCTTTATTTTTGGGGGAACTGATATGAGAATGATGAAGAATAACATGATCATGATTACTCAAGCAGGAATTGCCTTATAGAAGTTTGATAAAGAAGCAAATCAAGTTGTCACAAGCTACTGTTGTGGGATGGTCACTATAATTTTGGTCTTTTGGTCTACAGAAAATGGTGAATAAAATATGGGAGAATACAATACATGTCCTAGAACCAATATATATTAGGCCTTTGATAAAGTAATGACAAAATATTGTATTCTCTCCAGTTTGAATTTGTTGACAAGGATACAAATGTGGAGGTAAATTTTCTTTTCACTTCTCACTTTATGCTTTTCTTCTTTCAAGTGTGGTGTACCTAGAACAAATTTTGAAAGCATGTGGGTATATTGCTACAACAAATGAAAGGTTCCTTTTGGAAGGCGAGACAAGATCTTCATCAACAAATGTAAATAGTTTTTGACCCATGTGATATTTCCCTCCATTTGAATTGCAAATATAACTGTAAAAGGGAATATTCATTGTAACGGTTCAATAGGAATAACACATGTGTACATTATGGCCCAAGCTTGTTTGCTCCTTAATTTCTATAAGAAGGAATTCAAGGCTAGATGTACAAGTTGGTTGTTGATTGATCACAGAGAGAATTTTTGTAATGAGAATACAAAGAACATTTTAGAGTTTTTCTTAGGTTTTGATCTTGTCAATATGCATATGTAATTTTTGATAATACTAGCAATTGAATAGAAAATGGTGCAAATTCAAGGCCATTTCTCTCCTATTGTACTTATTTGATGAATTATTAATAAAATGATTAATGGTTGTTTTGTTAGTCTTCATTGATTTCCAATGAATGTGTGGTTTTTTCGTTGTTTTTAATTCAAATAATTAATGAAAATGCTTAGATGAAGCTATAGGATCATGTAAATTGAGTATCAATATTTTATAAGAAGTCATGGTTTGGGATATAATGAATGTGATACTATAATGCAGTGTTGTCAAAGCTTTATGATGCTACGTATTAATCTATTGTCAAGTTATGTCTGTGTTGATTTTGACTTTGTTTCCTAGGTTAAGGCATTGATTTTTGATGTGTATTCATGATAATTCTTCTTGGTTGTTCAATAGAAAATTAAATTTATGAACAAACATTCAAAATGAACTGCAATTGTTATTATTTTATGTAAAGTTCTTCCATTCTCATGCTCTAAATGTTGAGTGTTGTCAAGGAGTAGCTATCTTCTTAAAATATTCCATTTATTTAGCAATTATATGAGAATTCATTTGTTATTTGCAATGTATTTGGTTATGGAGTGTATCAAGTTTTAGGCACATTGTGGGATCACCCTCCTGGGTTTTGTAGAGCCCGAAGTGTAGGAGGAAAGCATTGTTGCTTTCATTCGTTCATTGGCCAATCCCTTCAGGTTTCTAAGGATTGGAATTGGCAATTCCATAAGCTTCTTTGAAGACCATCTTGGTTCTTAAAAAACAATCAATAGGTTGCAGACCTAACAACCCTAATTTAACCAGTTGAGGATTACCAAGAATTTTATATTTTAAATTATATTTCATATTTTATATTGTATTCCTTGAAATTATGCATCATATTGAATAAATTAACATATTAATAATAATTTCATCTTTTAATTGTGTTAAACATGTACTCAACTATTCATCACTCAACAAAATGCTTAATAACATATTAACAATAGTAGCATATACAACAATGAACATCAACAATCATTTAATGTGTATCTAGTAGTTGAAACCAAACTTTTTCTTCAAATGATAAAATAAATAATACAAATAATTGAACATCAATACATTATTGAATTTGAGTTCTTTTATTAATTTTCACATGAAGGAATACATAGAGGCATTGACAATGCAAAATCATGCTCAAAGACAACTCTACACACAGTTGATTTGTAACTTGGAAACTCATATTATCAATATCAAATCCTTGTATCACCTTTTCTAGCAACTTCCACTATTTAGGTGGTGGAATTGTCATTTGTTCTAACTGATGTTGTTTGACTTGGAGATTTGTTAACAATTCATGATTGGAATTGGAAACTATCTTGAATTCTTCAGTCAAAATTGCATTCAAGGCTATCAGTGGTTTGATGGTATCCAAATAGTTTGCCACATCTAGGCTCCAAGGAAACTAGTCAAAATCAATCTTCCTTGCACCCTCCATATTATTTTTGAAATCATCATTTCCAATGAATCACTTAATGGTGTCAAAATCCTCTAGAAAACCAAGCTCTCATGCCAATCTTTCATTTATTTTTCTCTTTCTCCAATTTTTGTTCCCACTGGTCATTTCCTTTCCCAATGCTTTGTCTTAATTTTTTTGAAGTAGATTTGTCCTCATCGTATTTATTTTTTCTCTCATCTAACTTTTCTTTAGTTCATTCACTTCTCTCTCATTTTGTTTATCCTCTTTGCCTGTTGATGTAGAGGCAGATATTTTTATTCTTATTTCTAATTCATTCCTCTTGTTATCTGTTGCTTTCCTCTTTGCTTTATCATTTGCTAGGTCTTCTTGTAACTTTTCTATTTGAGTTTGCATTATTTTCTCTCTCTCTCTCTCTCTCTCTTTCTTTAGCAATGATGTGTACACCAATTCATTTTTCTTCTTTGATACATTAATTTTGTCAGTATTTTTGAGTCCAAAAAAATCTAATTGTAAACCGGTCACCTGAAATTCAGATTGATCCATTTGATTTATTGGTTTATTTTGAATTGTGGGATCAACAATTGTGTACTCCATGATTTCTTTATTTGTGTGAAATTTGGGTAATACCATGGTTGTTACAGGCTCTAAAGTTATAGTAGATGCAACATCCAATAGTTGCTTCTTTTATTTTTTATACAATTCTAATTTCTTTTTAAACTCTTCAATGTAATCAAAACCTGGGGATGCAGGAACAATGGAATGCTTGAATGGTGAAGGAATAGGAGTACTTGTAGTTGCTAATGGTTATATTGATTTGTGCTGACATTTGACTTCAAAAATAATGAATATGTTGACACTTGTCCCCATTCCAAACACTTTATGAAGGAATTTGGATGTGTGGAAAATTTGTCCGAGAATAAAACAATATGTAGAATTTGATATTTTTGCCACCCACGCTATGATTTATTATTGGCATACTAGTTTATTTTGCTAATGAATTTTTCTATTGGTTTGAGATTATGTTTAATTCACTAATGGTTTTTTTCTTCATTTGAAAAAAAAGTTTAATTTTCCAATGAAAATATTTTTTTTGGTTTGAAAATATTTTTGAACTACTAACGAAAATATTATATTTGTTTGAGCACAACTTTAATTCAATAATAGAAATATATTGTTGGTTTGTGTATAGGAGCAAATTTTCACCCCTTAAGTGAATTCCCCTTTGGAGCTTTGTGAGACTTCCCTTCATCATCGCCATGACTGTGGTGACTTTTCCAAGTCCATACCTTGCATTCTCCCTTGATTGGCTAATGAGCCTTTGGGTGGAGCTGGTAACGCTTCACTCCTCTCCTTTATGATTTGATAGAGTATCAAAGTATTGTTTTGTAGTGTTTAACAATCTTTCTTTCTACTTTCTTCATCACATATTCTACTTTGTTGCTTTCTAGTTGTCTGTGGAGGTGGAAACACCAAAGTGGGGGTCTGACTGAGGTAGGCCCCTATATAGGCCCAACAATTTTCCCCTTCTTGTTTATGTGCAAGTGAATGTGTGCGTTGAGCTAGCTGGTGAACTAAAACTTTTGTGAGATGATCTTTGTCACCCCAACATTTATTTACTTGCTTTATCATCTCTACATCTACTTGTATTTTATCATTCTATTTTTCCCATCAAAATCAACTAGCTAGGCAGTTTAGTAGGTTTCTAGTGTTTTTTTACAGTGTCTTACGTTTTTTGGCCATACAAACACTAGTGTGCCAGAGAGATGCTAGCGCATCATGCTATCATCCTAGAACCATGATGCTATCCTCAGATAGAGAGCTATCTGAGGCTCAATACCGACTCCAAAAAATAGCTTGTCTAGCCTCAATCAATATTTTGGGTCTACAAAGTGATGGAAGTACTACATAGTTCTCTTCATTCTCAATCCCCATCCTTTTAAAGTGAGGTAAATTAGGGAAAACCTTCACTCTCAGCTCTCTGTGACTTGGAGCCTTGACATGGTTGGTCCCCCTCTCTTACATTTTTAGTGAACTTGATGTGAACCATTTTGGTTCCATTTAGCAATGCTGAAGGGCCATTTCCACACATTCTAGGAGAGTTGTAGGTGTGAGTGTAGTGAGGTGTTTTTCCTTACAGCCCAACCTACGACCCCTAGTAGGCATAGTTGAAAGGTTTCATAAGCATTACATAATGAAGCCTTAACTATGTCACTATCCTACTTCAAACCTTTGGGGGGCTTTGTGAAAGTATTATTTAGTGTATGTGATGGCTTCCTTCTTGCATCTACCTATCCCCTCTGCATATCCTGGGAGTAGTGGTCTAGGTATAACCTTCACCTCACAAGACCTACCGATGGGCTTTAATAGAGAACCATCTCCTATTTATATCCTTGCACAAATCATTAAGAACACTGAAGCAGGTGTTCTTGTTGACCTAACATCTCATGTGAATATTATAACTAAGGAGATCATGTTAATTAACTTCCTACATAAAGATGGGTACAACACACCTGTGACCACCATCCGTATGCATAATAGAATTTTCGTACCTCCCCTTGGTAGCATCATTTTGTCAGTCCTTGTTGGACCTAAGTCTATAGACCTGTTGTTTGACATAATACTAGGGTCCCAACTCTTTAGAGTGAAGTGGGGTATCCCCTAGTTAGTAGCTATGAATGTAGTTCCCTCGGTTGTGCATAAATGTCTGAAGTTTATTCATGAGGGTTTAGTGCATGTAATCCATGACACTAGCTATAAACCATCGGTTGCATGTGGTAGTTATTCCTTAGATCACTTCTGGCCTACAACCATTGGTCTACTTCTGCCTAGGAAATACCTCTTGTATCAAACCGATGAGAAGTACAAGAAAAGGCACTTAACGCCTAGAGTGAGATACCTCCATCACCTTATGCAGTTTTGCATATGGCGTGTTTAAAAGCTGACAGTGATGCCACCTTGGCACGTAAAAGGGAAGAAGAGAAGCGCTCTCGAGGTTTATCTTCCTCCTCTTCCATTGTCTAGCTTGACACTTCCTCTCTCCCCATCGTGGCATCATTAGATTCTACTCTGCATTTGTGAGAGAACCCTATGGTGCCCACTTGGCGAAAGCCCAAGCATCCTCCATTCAAACTTCTTGTTTTTCCCAAGGATCCTAGGCCCATTCGATATGGTAGAAGGAATGGTCTTGGCGAGGAATCCTCTATGTCTCAGCCTTTGTGGCCTCCCATTCCTCCTACTCCTAAAGCAGTGAATGGGAAGAGGCCCGTTGCCGAGGTGCTAGAGCCAACTCCCCCCATTGTCTCTCAACCTTTTCCTCCTGCTCCCGTTTAGGAGTTTAACCCTCTGTTGGAGACGGTTGTGATGGACACTCCTATGGTTGAGCAGGAGCCTTTTGTCCCTCTGCAACTCCCATCCTCTAGCTCAAGGAGTCATAGAAACCTCCTTACGCATGAACACAACTGCCAATGAAAGGCTCTAGCGGCTGAGTAGGCTGCTTTATAGAGAAAGGAAGAGGAGTTGAATTCCTTTGTATTAAGGCCTCCTGTCATGTCCTCCTCTCTCCTCCCCTTTGCTTTCATTCAGTTGAATCTAGTCTCGCTTCCAACTCTTGCTGTAAGTGCAAGTGTATCTAACCCCTAAAAGGTGTAGGTGTTTATCGCTCCTTCGGTCGAGACAACCCTTTTGATGTCCCTTTTGGACATCCTACCATTCCCAAAACCCATGGACATGGAAAATACCTCCATGGTGTCCACCATGGTTTTCTCCTCCTCCTTTGTGCCTCTTGCATATCTGTGGGAAGTTCACATCCCCCAACAAAGTAGAAGGTAGAGGTTGGCCCTTCCAATAATGGGGGGCATAAGAGGAGCCCACCTCCTTTGAAGGTTGGTCTTATTCTAGATTGTTCCATTCTAGTGATAGAGAAAGTTTTGGCTTCCCCTAAGTTTTTCATCACTCTCAAATTGCTCAGTGATTCTAGCAATGAATCTCAAGTGTCGTCATCCCTGTCCATTGAGGTACCACATGGCACTCCTATAAAGTGCATGTTCAACTCTCTGGACAAGGCCTCGGCCTTGTCGATGATCTTCACAAAATCCATGACCATAGTTCCACAAGAGCTGAGCAGAGAATTCCTTGTCATGCCTTCTTTGTTAGCCCTTGTTGTGGGAGGGTCGAAATCTCCTCCCCTTAATATTCCACCACTGCAGGCTCATTCACCTTTCCCTTACAATGATCTAGATTGGGAAGATGACAACCTCTTGGTCAATGAGTGTTAGGGTGAGGCCTCTTCTTTACCTATAGATTAGGAGTGTGTGTTGTGATGTGTTCCACTGTGCTTGCGTTATGTGTTCCTAGATGATCCTTGTCACCCTTGTTGGTGCGTGGATACAAGGGAGATTATGTGTCGTAAACTTCCTCTATTTGTATCATCATTCTTCCTCTATTATGTATTTTGATTTTCAGCAAATTGGGACGATATAAAGTGTTGGGGGAATTTAGGCTTCTCTTCCATGTTGACCCATTTTTTAATTTTTACTTTATCTTCTCATGCATTCTTCACATGCTTTGATATAGTAGGGGGTTGATGACAGTTCATTTATATACTACTAGACTATACTTATATATATTTATGAGCACTCTAACCCTGAAATATCAGATCATCCACGTGTCCCTTGTTCATGATGTTGCTGCTTCTCTTTCACTCTTTTATCTTTCTCTCTTCTTTGCTTGAGTTGTCCCTCTTATGTGTGACAACGTCACTTGCACAATGTTTTGATTTTCAGAAAACACATTCGTTGCCAACGAATATTTTCTCGAAAATCCTTTGCAAACCTTTTTTTCAAAAATCACATTCTCAACTTGGACCCCTAGCAAAACATGTTTCCTCCATCATTGGTTCGCAAAGGAAGGACTTGAGGAAATTTCCTTTGAGGTGGGAGCAACTTTTCCTATGGGAAAAGCCTCGACCTTCCCCTCGCAAGGGGGATTTTTCTTCTTTTCGAATTCCTTGATGAAGTGAACATATTTTGAAAGGATTCCTTGATGATGAATTGGTTTGAGAAAAAATGTCTCTTTTGCACTTTCAAACAACACATCCCTTGAGTGGACCCCTCTCCTTTTGAAGGGTTCCCGAGGGAGCCCTTTGAAAGCCTTTAAATTTTTTGACTGTTTGCATGACTATCTGCTTGTTTTCCTGTGGGCTACTTTTTGTTTCTTGACATGTTTTATTTGTGGATTAACATGTTACTTTGCAAGTGCACTTGTGAAGTCACTTTCTAGTTTGACTCTACGGAGTCCCTTTACATTGGGCTTCCTACATGAGAGAGAACTTGGGGGTTTCCTTCTTGTAGGTCTATGGGCCTATGAGACACTTACATCCTACGGGATTTTTCCATTGTTGGTCCAAGGGCCTTCAGTGCACTTTGTGCAACCTCATAGTTCTATGGAGCTATGGAGTCCTTTTGTTTGAAACTCCTTAGGAGAGAGTACCTGTGGAGTCCTTTCCCTACCCTGCACTTTCAAGTTTTCAAAATTGTGGTCTACTTCCTCAATGGTTTAGGTATACATTTATAACTCTTCGATCTACTTCACCAAACACATTGATACCCGTGCTCGCTAAAGTGGGGGCAAAATGTATAGGAGCGAATTTGCACCCCTTAAGCGAATTCCCCTTTCACATACCCTCACCTTAGAAAATTAAATCCGATTGTGAAATTCCACATCACCCACCTGGCTTCCATCCACTTAGCATTTTTCCTGTGTCGGTGAGCGAATATTTGTTAGGGATGAATGTGTGACATGCAAATGTCTACATGGCGCACTGTCGTCCCTTACGAATTCCTACATATGAAGTTGGTAGAGGTGTTATGCACCTAATTGGGCTCAAATTGTAATGTCCAAACAATAAACAACCAAGCAAAGGGAGACATCTCAAAGCATAAAATGTAGATTTATTATCTACATCCATCTTTATCAATGCACAAAATTTCCTACATATTATTTACCTATATTGAACTTGGTTGTTCCCCAAGAATTGGTATGGCTAAAGGATTTGAGTCTTTATGAGGACCCTCTAAAGATAACAATGATGTAACACCCCTCTATTTTGGATATTTGGATCGGTAGTGTTTTCTTGGTAATGTTTGATTATGCTTGATGTGACTGTGAACTTAGTGATTGTGTGATCCTGAACTATTGGTGATGCGCATGTTATATCATGATGTGACGTTTGTGTCTGAACATGCTTTGACTTTGGAATTTGATTACTTGTGATCGTGATTGATTAAATGATGTGGAAGTTATATGTTGATGAGATGTTCTTTTACTCCGATGTTATCCTTATGGCATGATTTAGAATAACTTAGAAGATATCTGATTAAATGATGTTTATGCTATTGAGCATATCTCCGATGTTAGATGCGTCAGTTAATGATACTGTATTGGTGAAAGGGGCAGATTGTATCACTCACTTGCGAGCGCCCTACAATTCCGAGATTCCCTCTTCACGGCGTGTTTGATCATAACATACATATATATGTTGCACGCTCGACATGTTCTTTGTTGCAGGTTTGCAGGTACATGACATCAACTCCACCTGGTTTCACAGGTGTGAGCGTGTCCATTTACCAACGGAAATTGATTGGGAGATAGTAGCTAGGTTTTCTGAACCAAGTCGTCACCCTAGTCATAGCATGTTGTCGGGTTGTCGTCGGGGTCAGCTGTTTTAACTTGGTCAATTTCCCCTTGAGTGTTTATTTAATTTCAAGTTTAAAGTTTATTAAATGACTTGCGTAGTTTAATTAATGATTAAATGTGTTTAATTGCAAGTTAAAAGTGATTAAATGGCTTTTGAAATTTATAAATGATGATTGTTTTGTCTTATTGAGATGTTGGAAAATTAGTGATTAATTAATTAATTTAATTTAATTAATAAAATAATCTAATTTTGAATTAGATTTATTTTATTGACCAATTAAATTAATAGGGATAAATTAAATCAATTTAGCCATGTTGGCATCATTAGATATTTGGATTAAATCAAAAATTAAAAATATGTTTTATATTTTACTCCTAGAAATAAAGTTGAAAAATAATGTTATTATGAGTTGTTGAATTATGAATTGTTGAATTATATTTTGTTAAAAGAAATTTATTTGACCTTGGTGATTATTTAAATAAATGAGCTATTTTGACTCTATTGAATATTTAGATTCAAATTACAAAGGAAAATGGAAATCACATTTGAGATTTGATTTAAATGAAAATTATGAATTTTGCATGAGATTTATATTTGAAAATTAAAAGTGTTTTTAAAATTTAAAAAGGAAATAGTCTTTTATGATTTAAAAAAAAAATTAGTGAGTGGGCATCTTAGGGTTTGGCCAAAAAAAATTTGGGGGAAATCCTTATGAAAAGAGTTGAGATTTCATTTTGGAAAAAAAATTTTGGGGTGGAGAGGCTTGAAGGAGGCTAAGATTGTGGAGTTGAAAGAGTGCTTGAGAATCTCCATTGTGGAAGCTTGCAAATTTTGGAGAAAAGCATAAGGTTCCATATTTTCTCCCTTCATCTTCTTGCTCATTTTGAATGATTGGAAATATAGTTTTAGATTCAATGAAAGATTCATGGAAAAGATTTCCAATTTGCAAATTGTAGATGGATTTGGAAATAGAAACCAAACCAGAAATTTACACCATGAAATAGAAACAAGATCAAAGAAAACTCTATTTTAGAACTAGATTTTGAAACCCTCTTAATGTTTTTGAAAATAATTTCTATTCTTGCAAAGTATTTGGATTATTTTTACAATTTGAGTATGAAATTAATTCTGGGTATATATATTTGTATATATATATATATATATATTTTTTTAAATTGAGTTTGGGCTAAACCCAGAAAAAACCCCATGAAATTCTTTTTGGATTTTCGTTTTTCGTTTCTGGAAAAACGCAGAATTAAATAATATAATTTTTTTGTAATTTTTGTGGGGTGGGGAGGCCAAAACTCCCCACCTCTACCGGCCAAGCGTCAGCCACCCTCGGGCAGGAGGCGGCTACTGCAAAATGGTGCTAATACGTACCACAGCCACCACTACAGTATGAAAGCACCGGTGTCTTCGCGATTACTGAAATTCGGCCACCAGAGAAGTGCATCAAGGGCCAACAAGATATGCCTCGCCTACCGAGAGGCGGCATCGTAGGTGTGTGGAATGCACACAGGCTCCGCCGCCATGGGCGGCTAGGGCCTGCAAGCTAGGGCTTCGGCCCTTTGATATGTTAAAACAATTTCAGTTTTTTTTTTCTTAAGTTAAATTTTGTTTAACTTTATTTAATCTAACTTTTATATATATATATATTATTTATATTATATCTTATATATTATATATAATATTGTATATTGTATATTATATAAAATATAATATATTTAATATATATAAAAATTAAAGGAATTTTAGTTTTAGTTCAAAATGTATTTTATATTAGTCATGAGGATTTTAAAATATAAATTAATTGGAAAATATATATATGTTATTTGATATATTTTATTTATTGGGAGTTAAATTTAAAGTTACATAATTTATTCATATGCAAATAAAATATTATTTTATTAGGTATATTTAAATATTGTTCAATGTTAAATTGGAACTTCTAAACGATCATGTGATTTTTATGATTGCAGAAATTGATATTTCAATTTATATAGCCGTAAATTTCAAAAGAAGTGAATTTAAGCTATCATTTAAATGTATATTAAAGTCATATTTCGTTTATGCAAAATAATAAGGAATAAAATATGGGAAATTTTGGAATCCTAATGATCTTTTAGGGGTACACAATTAGATGATATTGGAATATTGAAAATAGAACTTACTTTAAAATGATTATCGCATTGGTATTGAAGAAACGAAAGTTGACGTTGATCATTTCTGTTATTTAGAATATAGAATTTAATTAATTTATTTATCCATGTGGTAATATAGATTAAGTGATTTGATTAACATTTAGTTAAATCATTGATGCGAATTTAGATTCAAGATTAATTTATTTCCTCTAGATGTCTGTTTAGCAAAACGTTCTAAGTATAGAAGACAATTGTGAAACTTAAGGTTAATGAATGTCTTAGTTCACACAGATGGTTATGATCTTTAACTATGGAACAAAATTGAAGAGCTTAGGATTAACGGATGATTTGTTGTAATCAAAGAAATTTAATTGTCAAATGTTGATTTATTGATAATTTGATTTTGATTAATTATAGATTGATCAAGTAGAGTTGTATTATTGGATTAAATTCTTTAATGTCGGCAAGAGGATATATGCATTTACTATTTAGTATAATTGATTGGAATATATGGTGTTCAAGTAAAGATGAGTTTTAGTTGATTTATTTAATGTTGAGTTGAAATTGAAGACGGATTTGTTGATCTAAGTGTTATTATCAAGATGTTTTAATTATAGAATATAATGGCAAAACTTAGAGAAAGGAAGGACTTATTATTTAATTGAAATGTTTTGTTAATCAAGTAATTTTATTTATAGTATATGATTGTGAGACATAGAGTGATTGACTGGTCTAATTCTAGTTCAATGTTGTTATTTATTTAAATGTCTTGGTTTTTTTAGAATATGGTTGTGAAATTTAGAATATGTGATATATTCTTTGCATATTTCTTTGTCATGAAAAGAAATGGGTTCGATTGTTTGGATAAATGCAAGTCATGTAAACTGTGTTTGACTGGATTTAGGAAATCCGAACATTAGTTTACCTAACTGTCTGGAATGCTTGTAGTGTTATAATGTTCGTCCTCAATGTTGGGAGAATAGAGTCAATGTTGAAGTCTTCCAGATAGGAGTTCATGTATTGGTATGGGACTGTGGTACGTGAGTCAACTTTGATGTGCCATGGGAAAATGTGCATGTGACACCATGTCGTTTCACCCGGTTTTCACGTACGGGTTTTGTAATTTGTGCCTCCTTGGAAGTAGGAGAAGGTTTTGTATTATGTGCCTCCTTGGATGGAGTGGTTTTGTTTTGTTGTTTTCCTCCAGTGTTTGGAGAGGGTCTTAATCTTGTTGCCTCCAGTGTTGGTGTGAGTTCTTGATTGTTACCTCCTTGAATGGAGAGGTTGTGTTATCTGGATACCTATTCTGGCTATTACCGTGCGTGTTGTCTTAGGAGAGTGGCTTGCAATGGGCGCCAGCGCACAAAGTGGTGCCAGGATAACCCTTTGCAAGTTGGTTAATTCAATGATAACTAAATTAAACTTTTAGAAGCTTAGGTTGCATCAAACATTAAACCAGATAATTTCTGCCTCGCTCATGGACCCAAGGGCTAGTTCGAGACTTGGGATTAGATGGGAAGGCCTGGAATGGTAAGATCATCTATCTCATCTTCACGAGAGGTATTTGGTTCCGCATGAGTAAGCATGGGTGTCGGGAATGCGGTAGAGGCTACCAGGATAACCCGTGGAATGGGGGTCGGGGCCTAGGAAGATTCCCATAGGATATCCCTTGACGAGCTATGCGATGACACTCTTCTTAAGTCAGCAGTTTGTACTTGTTATTTGTGACACTCTTGATCTATTTTTTGTCTGGAAGCAATGTAACCTTTGTCAATGTGGTGTGAGTTGTACCTAGAGTTGTACGTATGACCGTTCAGTCATGTGATGAGGTCTTGTATTTATTTCGTATCAGTTTTATGTGGCCCGTGCTTGGTGGTAGATGGTCTTTTGTAGGAATTCCTGGTTACTATCTCCTAGCACGGAGGGAGTGGAACCTTTTGGATTCCACGTGGTCGGGTGGTGTGCATCATAAATCCGTTGGTTCTTCTTCATGTTCGTGTGTTCGTGATTTCCAGCTGGAGAGCTCATGGGAATCAGTTTCTTCTCACGCCTTGTTCTCTCAGTTCTTATTGTATTTTATTGCCCCTCAGTTGTTATCGAGGTGGAATTTGTATTATGTAATCTTTTCGTTGGGAATTACCTCATTCGGGGAATGAGTATTGTAATTGTAGACACCGAAATTTGGTCTAGGCCTGCGGCTTCTATATTCTTCATAATTCGTATTATTCATGGTCATGATTAAATAATGTCAATTATTTAATTATTCATCTTAACATTAATTCATCTTCTATTATTTCTTCTATTAATTAAATAATCTCAATTATTTAATTAATTCACTTTTCTTTATTCTATCTGATTAATTAAATAAAACTGACCCATTTAATTATTAATTAACTTATCCAGTCTTGTCCAAATTAAATAAATCATTATTTAATTTATTTCTTTATCATATTTCAGCTATAAATTAAATAAATTAATTATTTATTTAATTATTCATTTAAAATCCCCTTCGTCACTCAATTAAATAAATCTTATTTATTTAATTATCCTTCGAATATTGAGTCTCTTGAATTAAATGAATTATTTAATTCATTAAGTCTATTTTAACACATTCTTCTATATTTTAGATAATTATGTGAGTTATCTAAGTATTCACTTTTACTCAACTTGACATCTATTTTAATCGTTCAGTTAACTATTGATTTAATGTCTGAGTGGCGTCTTCGAGTAATCTCTTCGTCTAATCATGCAATCGTCCACTTCTAACTCAATTGCGTGTACATATGCGGATTAATTAAATATTCTTATTTAATTAATTAAGTGTTGTGCGTGCATTGGAACAGAGAGTTGCTTTAATCAATCTTTATCTTTGTCATGCAAAGATATTTCTAATGTTTTCGAATGCCGAACTGAAGATTAAATCATTTATTTAATCCTTAATTCTATTTCTAATTCGAATCACTCATGTCATCACTGTCAGTTATCTGAATGCATGTCCAATTAGTCAATCTCAACCGTCCGTTAATCTTTCAATCTTGGCCTGTCGTTCGAATAATCAATTTTCTATAAATTGATTTGTCATTCTTCATTCCAATCTCTCGTGAATTTTGCTTAACTGGAGGCACTTTTGTCTTGAATCTTGATATTTTGCTAAATATATCTTAGGCTAT